>MU225083.1:695437-728672 GCA_018584345.1 Thuja plicata | reverse complement strand
TGTTTGAGTGGATTTCACACCTCTTTAAGGTGAAAAGACACAACCCTTATTACAAATTATTTTGAAAAAACAAATAACTAACTAAAAAATAACTACCTAACTTTCGGATTTGGCTTTGGTAAAAAATTTAAAACTCCTCGTGAAAAGCTAATATTTCTGTTGGAAATAGGAAATTTGATTTCCCAAACTGGGTCATTTTTAGATTTTTAAAATTCAACAATATTCAACCTTTGTCGGCATCATCTTTGTAGCAGGTCAAAATTTCAGCATTTTCTGAAGTCTTCGATTAGTTAGTTCTATTTATTTGTGTCATAAAGCTTCCTTCCTTTGATTTTTTTAGTATGGAGAAACTTGATTCTTGATAATGGATTGGGACTTCTAAATTCTCAAAATTTGGGGTACCATCAGTCCAAAAGAACACCCAAATTTTTTTTGACTTTTGAGTAGGCCTAGGTGTCAATACACCTAACCAATCCAAAGGCCAAAGCTAAAGCATTATCATATATCTGATATTATCAGTTATCAAATAATATCAAATATCAGATATTATCAAATATCTGATAATATCAGATATCTGATATTCATGAGTAATAATATATTGTTGCCCGCAGCTGCATTCAACATTTTTTATTATGAAAATGTTGAAGAAGTCAAGCCTCTCATATCATATATCTCCGTTAGGGATCCGATATCATATATTCTAAAGTTAGAAGGTAAGTGAAATTTATTAGTTTCATTATTTTTTGTTTTTTGTTTTTGGATTAAAATTTGTTGTTTTTAAAAAAAACTAGGGTTTAAATGATATTGTTTATTGTTTTTTAAAATTGATTATAAACTAGAGTTGAAATGATAAAAACTAGGGTTGAAATTGATATTCTTTATTCTTTATTGTTTTTGAATCAGAAATGGATTTAGACCAATCCAAAAACCCTCCCAATGAGTCCGAGAACAATCTAGAACCACGTCAAAACAATCCACTACCTTTAGAAGACCAATCATTCTCAAACCCTTGACCATTAAAGGATCTCATACGAGACAATCTAAATGTGCCCCATGTTTTCCATGCTGAACTCCATTATTGAAAGCATGGAGAAACTCATAGAACAATGCAATGATGCACTTCTTTGGCGCGAAGCCATGAGCACCCAATTTTAAGATGGGCTTGACTATAATCAAGTTATGGATCTAAATATAACAAAATATGACATATGTAACATGTTTGTTGATCCCAAAACTGGTTTATAAGTGGACCTTAAAAAAACAAAGTTGTCAATTAAATGGTGCAAAAATGATGCAATACATGACAAATTTTGGGATCGTTGAGGGATGGTTTTTGATAGACCACCCCATAGCAATTTGGATGTCCCATTATATTTCATAAGAAAATTGTATGCTGAATTTATGCTCGGTCATAGAGTAAATTATTGGAGCATGAGACAGAACCATAGTGTAGGCTTAGGCACTCCCCAGGACAGTCCATGGGCATAGTGGGTGAAATCTTGCACATATGTCCCCCCTCCTGAGATTTCACCACCTCCTACATTGCAACATCCTGACATTATTGTTGAGGCTGACTCACAGACTATTCGGGCCATTCACAACTTGAGTGATATACTGGTTAGGCAGAGTGTTGTTAGGAATAGTCCCAAGAGATAACTGAGAGGGAGGGGGGTGAATAAGTTATCTACAATATTCAATTCTTTTTCCAATTAAGTACAAAATAAATTTAAACATAAACTCAATAAGATAACACTGAAATGAACAAAACAATTTTGGCAATGGGGAAAACCAAATTAGGTAAAAACCCCATGGGAATTAGCACCCACAAATAACTATACTAGTTTATAATGATCCTTGTTAGAAGATCTTGCAACCCTGTTAGGAGTCTTTTACAAATAACCCTGTTAGGGGTGAGGACTCACTGTCCAAGATCTCACTGCTCAAATGTTGAAGGTTGCAACCTTCTAAAAGGCAGATATACACTATATATGAAAATGAACTATTTGTGTAGACCTGGTGTCTTGACCAGTTCCAGTGAATTGTAATATTCTTCTGATTCTTCACATAGATCTTTAATTGATGAATGATGTAGACTTACTGTCTAACATTCTTCTCTACTCTATCTTATTATTTTTCGCTTCATTCACGCTTTGCAATCACAATTTGAACTGCTATATATATCTTCCTCAAGGATAAGGTCATGACAGCTGTAGGAAAACCTTCAACAACTTCCTTGTCAGCTTAACTAAGCATGCAATCAAAGTTAAGACTGCGCAACTCAAACTGAATGGATGCTTCATTTCACAGAGTCGGCTCTACCAATTCACTCAAACATCACGCTTCTATTAGAACATGTTTAGTGCCTTTGGATAATCATCATTAACTCATAACTAAACATGAATACAAACACGCATATCTCGAAGATAGGCGCAACTCAAGAAACAATGTAAATATGTCAGCACTTAATAGATAATCTCCAGAAACTATAACTACCAAAACAGAGTACTATAACTCCATTATAGCTGCATATCTGAATCTGCATGTATGAACATTACATCCAGAACATGTTTACAACATATATGTAAACACGCAAGGCTCCAGAATATCTATACTGATAATTTCATACATGACACTGATGTATATTATATGTTGTCATCAATGACAAACATACAATCAACTATTTGCATAGAAGCAAATCTTCAACAATCTCCCCCTTTGACATTGATTGCAACATATGATATGAAAAACATCATCAACCCAAATTATCCTTCTCCTTTTTACAATATTCTCAATATCCTCATCAAAGGTTCCTCTTAACTGCAACATCTCTTATTACTGTATTTTTCATTACTGTATACTCCCTGAGAGTATATGCTCCCCCTAACTATATACTACTCCTTTGACATCAATGGCAAAGGGTGCCAAAAAACAATTAAGCACAGGTACTACTCTGGAAGTAGAGTAGTCAACCACTCATTAGTCACCAAGGACTGATGCTCTTGCTGCAAGTTCTAATCAGACTCAGAAAATAGAATTATTCCCAGCTTCTCTCTGAGATACTCAAAAGTATCTATTGATTAAGGCTTTGTAAAAATATCTGCTAACTGTTCTTTAGTTCTCACATAATCCAACTTTACTTCTTTGTCTGCAAATTTTTCTCTTAAAAAATGATATTTGATCTCAATGTGTTTTTTCTTTGCATGCATCACATGGTTCTTTGACATATTCATAGTTCTAGTGTTATCACAGTGAATAAAAATAGGGTAATCAATCCAAATACCAAAGTCTTTAATCATTTGTTTGATCCAAACCATTGTTGAACAATTCAATGTTGCTGCAACATATTCATCTTCTTGCTGTTGACTCAGAGATACAATTTTGCTTCTTGCTTGTCCAACTAACCAACCTGTCTCTAAGAAATACTCCTCCTCCTGAAGTACTCTTCTTGTCATCAACACAACCTTCCCAATCTGTATTTGTATACACATGAAGTTGTATATTCTCTAAGTTAGGATACCATAAACCATATTCTATAGTCCCCTTTAAGTATATGAATATCCTTTTTATTTCCATTAGGTGATTTTGTTTAGGTTCAGCTACAAATCTTCCATCAATGCCAACTACATTAGAAATATCTGGTCTAGATTGAGTAATATACATGAGTTTTCCAATCATAGACTTGTATAATGTCTTGTCAACTATTGTGGAATCATCATCTTTGGAAATCTTGCTTCTTATTATCATGGGGGTGCTTACTGGTTTGCAATCTTCCATTTTGAAGGTCTTCAATATATCGTTCACATACTTTGATTGATTTATGAATATGCCTTTGTCTGTTTGTTTTACATTCAATCCCAAAAAATATTTGATAGGTCCAATCATGCTCATTTCAAACTCACTTTGCATCTCTTTGGTAAATTTTGCACTAAGCTTGTCATTACCTCCAAAGATAATGTCATCAACAAAGATAGCAACTAGTAGTAGTCCATCAGGTGTCTCTCTCATGAACAAGTTGTAATCTGTTGCTCCCTTTTTTAATCCAATCTTGGTTTAGTAACCATCAAGTCTCTCGTACCAAGCTCTTGGGGCCTGTTTAAGTCCATAAAGGGATTTCTTTAATTTGCATACCATGTCTAGTTTGTCTTCTAATTTGAATCCTTCAGGTTGTTCTATGTAAACTTCTTCCTTCAAGTCACCGTTCAGAAAGGTTGACTTGACATCCATTTGATATAATTTAAAGTTCTTGAATGTTGCATAGGCCAAAAATAACTTGATAGCTTCCAGTCTGCTCACAGGGGGAAATGTATCAGTGTAATCGATTCCTTCTCTCTGCACATATCCTTTACATACAAATCTTGCTTTGTTTCTCACCACTGTACCTTCTTCATTCATCTTATTTCTAAATATCCACTTTGTTCCAATTACATTTTTGTCACAAGGTCTAGGGACCAGTTCCCATGTATCATTCTTGATTATCTGATCTAATTCTTCTTTCATAGCTTTCTGCCAATCTGAATCATTGGATGTCTCTTCATCACTTAAAGGTTTAGTTTGTGAAAGTAAACATACCTCTTCATCAACTGTTAAAATTTTTGCTTTAGATCTTGTCAAAACTCTATTGCTCTTATCTCCAATGATGTCTTCCTTTGAATGGTATCTCGTTGTGAATTTTGGAACTTTAGGTGTGACATCTTCTTCTGTAATATGTGATTCCTCTTTGCTTGTTTCAGGGTCATTGCATGATACATCAATACAATCAAACATTTCTTCAATAATTGTTTCTTTACTTCTAGGTCTGGATTCATCTTCAATCATAGGTGCATAATCATAGTATCTTTCTTGAATCATGAACTTCTCATCAATCTTCACATGTGTACTTTCAATTATCTTCTTCAATCTCAAGTTAAAACATCTATATGCTTTGATTTTAGTAGAGTAACCAAGGAAAATACCTTCATCACTTCTGGCATCAAACTTACCAACACCATCATCTCTCTTGATGTAGCACTTGCTTCCAAAGATTCTGAAGTATTTTATTGTAGGTACATTACCAAACCAAAGTTCATAAGGTGTCTTGTCTGTGCCTGGTGTTAGTTGTATTTTTTTGATAGTATAGACTGTTGTATTGACTACATCTCTCCAATAGGTGTGTGAAAATTTTCCTTTTATCATGATAGTGTGTGCTATGTCAAGTATGATCCTATTTCTTCTTTCTGTAATTCCATTCCATTGAGGGGTTCTAGGAGCACTCAACTTCCTTTTGATTCCATTTTCTTCGCAATACTAATAAAACTGGTCAGAGGTGAGCTCTCCTCCTCTATCTGATCTTAGACACTTTAGTTTTAATCTAGACTCATTTTCAACTTTAGCTTTGAATATTTTGAATTTCTCAAAAGCTTCAGAATTATCCTTTAAGAACACAACCCACATCATCCTTGAAAAATCATCAACAAACAAAATAAAATACCTTTCTCCATAGTAGGATCCTGTTTGAGTGGGACCACATAAGTATGTATGCACTAGATCTAATTTGTTTTCTAATGAGTTCTTCTTGCTTCTAAATGATCTCCTTACATGCTTTCCCATCACACATTCCCTGCACATAGTATCAACTAGTCGTGCAATAATAGGAAGATCTCTTACTTCCTTTACATTGCTTATCTTTACTATGTTGTCAAAATTGATGTGATAAAGTCTTTTGTGACATAGCCAACTGTCATCTACTTTTGCAACAAAAAAAATTACTTCTGAATTGAGTTGAAAGACATTACCTTTAGTCTTAGATCCTGATGCAATCATATCTCCATGTTTGTTATTAGTGATGCACTTGTTGTCTTTGAATTCCAACTGATATCTTTGTCAAGTAATTGTCCAACACTTAGTAGGTTATGATGTAGACCATCAACATAAAGAACATCATCTATCTTGTTCTTTCCATCTAAGGTAATAGAACCTCTGTCTATGATAGGTTTGGGAGTGTTATCTCCAAATCTAACCATACCACCCTTGTATTTGTCCAGTTGTACAAATCTGTCTTTGTCTCCTATCATGTGATGTGAGCATCCACTGTCAATGGTCCAGTCAGTTCTAATGTATGCTTTGGAAAATAATGCTGACTCTTGTGCTTTTTTTTCATCTTCAATGTCCATTTCTTGAAGCATTTTCTCAATGTATTTAATGATAACTAATCCAATTTCATCTTCCCTTGATTCATCATTAGTTACACCATCTTCAACATGATAGCATTCCTTGGTATATTTGGGCTTGTAATTTGATCTAAACTTCTTGACTCTTGTAGGACACTTGGATACAAAATGGCCAACTTTGTTGCATGAAAAACATTTGAATGGTAGTTGTCCTTCATATTTTCCTTTACCTTTCCTTTATTTCTTGGAAATCATAGAAATGATTTTTTCTAGTTCTGTATCCACTTCTTCTTTCTCATTATTACTAGAGCTGCTCAAGAATTTCTTACCATGGACTAAGGCTTGGAAGGCTATTTCACTTTTAGGTTCTATCTTCAATCTTGATATCTCAAATGCAGAGATTTTGTTTATCAAAGTCTCTCTCTTGAAGTCTTTTGAAAATTGCATAGTCTCATCTAAGATATTGATCTCGCTCTCATGGTCTGTTGTCAATGTAGTCATCAGTTTTTCCATTATGTCCTCAGAAATTTCTCCACCATTGTTTCTGATTCCTGAAACTACTTCATTAATCCTCTGATTGTAAGCTTTAATGTTCTCTTCAGGTAGAATCTCTAAGTTTTTATATCTCTTTTTCCATGTCTTTCTCTATGCTTTCTTTTCTTGAATATCTCCTTCAAACATATCTTCTAAATACTTCCATATGGTGTAGGCTCTATCTACTTTCTTGATCTCAAAGAATTCACTGTCAGATAATGCACTTATAAGGGCTTCCTTGGCAATTGCATTAGTAGTGAATACCTCCTTTTGTTTACTGGTAGCATCATCTTTTGCAAGGTCTCTCAAAGAGGGAACAATAACTTCTTGTGTGGATATTTCAAAAATGTCAAAACCAATGCACTGTAGAAGTGTTAT
This sequence comes from Thuja plicata, assembly GCA_018584345.1. Classification (NCBI taxonomy): domain Eukaryota; kingdom Viridiplantae; phylum Streptophyta; class Pinopsida; order Cupressales; family Cupressaceae; genus Thuja; species Thuja plicata. Next base: position 721,614 of record MU225083.1, on the reverse strand, counting down.
CATTTTGTTCTTCCAATCAACATGATTCTCTCCATCAAACTTAGGACTCTCTTTTTCTAAAGTATGTCATCTGATCTACCTTAATTTGTTAGGATTTCTCTCCAAGGCACTTGGCTCTTATACCAATTGTTAGGAATATTCCCAAGAGATAACTAAGAGGGGGGGGGGGGGGNTAACTAAGAGGGGGGGGGGGGGTGAATCAGTTATCTAAAAGATTCAATTCTTTTTACAATTAAGTATAGAATAACTTTAAACATAAAATCAATAAGATAACACTGAAATGAACAACACAATTTTTGTAATGGGGAAAACCAAATTAGGTAAAAAACCTTGGTGGGAATTAGCACCCACAAATAACTGTACTAGTTTATAATGATCCTTGTTAGAAGATCTTGCAACCCTATTAGGAGTTGATATTTACAATGCAATAAGTACAGAGACCTGGTCGAAGGTCAGACCCTATAGGAGTCTTTTAGAAATAACCCTGTTAGGGGTGAGGACTCACTGTCCAAGAGGTCACTGCTCAAATGTTGAAGGTTGCAACCTTCTAAAAGGAAGATATACACTATATCTGAAAATGATCTATTTGTGTAGACTTGTTGTCTTGATCAGTTCTAGTGAATTGTAATCTTCTTCTAATTCTTCACATAGATCTTCAATTGATGAATGATGTAGACTTACTATCTAACTTTCTGCTTTGCTCTGTCTTATTCTTTTTCGCTTCATTCATTCTTTGCAATCACAATTTGAACTGCTATATATATCTTCCTCAAGGATAAGGTCACGAAGGCTATAGGAAACCCTTCAGCAACCTCCTTGTCAGCTTAACTAAGCACGCAATCAAAGTTAAGACCGCGCAACTCAAACTGAATGGATGTGTCGCTTCACATAGTCGGCTCTACCAATTTAACTCAAACATCACACTTCTGCTAGAACACGTTTAGCACCTTTGGATAATCATCATTAACTCATAACTAAACATGAATACAAACATGCATATCTCGAAGATAGGCGCAACTCAAGAAACAATGTAAATACGTCGGCACTTAACAGATAATCTCCAGAAACTGTAACTACCAAAACATATTACTATAACTCAACTGTAGCTACATATCTGAATCTGCATGTATGAACATTACATCCAGAATATGTCTACAACATAGATGTAAATGCACAAGGCTCTAGAATATCTGTACTGATAATTGCATACAAGACACTGTTGTATATTATATGTTGTCATCAATGACAAACATATAATCAACTATTTGCACATAAGAAAATCTCCAAAAATTGTGGCATTGTTACCTCCTCATGCTGATGCTTCTAGTCCTTCCACATCCTCCACGATCTCACATGTTTGTGTGCCTCATACTTGCGTTATGTGAAAGAATATGTTCTTGGTTCCCCTGAATGATAGTGATGCATATAACTATGTCTTCAAGGTGGATGATACTATACAACACACTATAGGCACTGAAGCACCCCATGGAGATGTGCATCAGGGACAAATAGAGCCATGGAATCCTAATTTTATGGTAAGAGTAAACAGTTAACTTGTTACATTGTATTTAATTTTAAACGTTCATATTTTTAATAGAATTTTCTTATAATGATTGCCCACTTATGTTTTTTTATGTGTTTCATTTATGTCTAGTTGATGACAGATGAGGAGATGGCATAGGTGGAAGTGTCCATGCTTTTGGCCATTTCATTTGGCCTTGACACTTCCACAGTACATACATTTTAATGTACTTATTGGTTTCCTTTTATTATAATAGTGTATACATGTATTTTCTAATTTTTCTGATCATCTTATTACATACTAATGTAGGTTTCACCAGTTGCCACTGGGGGCAATGTGAGGGGGTTCAGGCGTCTGGTGTTGACAAGGGGAAGTTAATTAACTATTTTAGATTGTTTAAGCATACATGTATACTTGTCACTTGTGCGTACTCATTTTTAATTACATGTTTTATTTGACAGAGGGTGGTGTATGATGATGTCGTGAGACCGGTTTGCCATGATAGAGTCATAGGTATCTCAAATCACAGTAATAGCCCCACAGTACATATATTTCTAAATTTATTTGTGTGTTGTTTACTATCAAGTATATATTTAATATGATCAAGTCATGATTGTATGCAACTTATCTGTTTGACCTTTGTAGGTCACCCCTAGTTTGAGGGAGGTACCACGCCAAGGGTTTGTATCACTAATGACCCAACCGACATTTTCTGAAGAAATTTCAACACAGGTAAGTTTTAATGTTAGTTCAGTTATATTTAAAACATGTATTTTCTACCAAGGATTTAACATTAAATAGTATAATTCGTACATCAATATCATTTTTGCAAACATTTATACAGGTCGGAGTCGACATTGGTGGCATTGTCCCTTCGCTACCAAGGACATATATTAGGTGTCCTGACTGCATAAGGAGACAGAGAGGCGGGGTTCATGAGAGTTCAATTTTTTTTTAAATTATTTATTATTGTTGACTATGATTTTAAATTTTTATTTATTATTTATAGAAACCATATAAATTAAGTAATCTAACTTGGGGTTTCACTTTTGTGTTTGAATGCAGGATCCCTCAGAGCCTAAGAGTAGTTTGAAGAGACTTCACTTTGATCATCCACCAGTAGAATATGATGTCCTAGAAATATTTTTAGTTGAACTTATTATGTTGAGATGCCATATGGCACATTTTGAGATGGTGTATTCCATATTGTATCTAGATATGTTGATATTGTAAATTTTTGGAGATGGCATGTGCCACATTTTGTACAAAACTATTTCATATATACATATCTATATGTTCATTTCTGATTATTTTAGTATCATCTCCATATTATATCTTTGGCATGTGTTGTATGTATGTATTATTTCCATATTATGTCTTTGTCATGCATTGTATTTATGTATGTATGTTCATTTTCATATTATATATTTTCCATGCGTTGTATGTATGTTTTATTTTCATACTACATCTTCATTATCCATTAGCCATCTGGTGCACTATAATTTTGAGAGCACCAAAATGTTGATTGCAAGATTCATGGTAGATAGGATTGAAATTGAATAATGTTTTTTAAAATTCATTATGTTATTTAACATTTATTTTACATGTGTTTTTTTTGAAAGACTTCATTGTTGTGATGTTGGGATGACTAAACCTCTGATTTGGTTTTCAATTTCCTTCATTCATACATGTGGCATGCCCACTGAGACAACCTTTGATCCTTTATAGATTTGGTTTTCATTTGATTAATGTTATTATTTGGTGTTACACCATATTTGAATACATCTAAAAGTACTTTTCATGCTTTGTTTATAATCCTTACAGTCAATGTAATGATATCTCTTTACATTGTTCAAACCGTTCAACATGCTTTGTTTATGCTTGTATATTCCTATGATGTATTTTATCAAACAATTTAATTGGTGCATGAGCACTCATGAAAAAACCTAGGTCCACCATAAAGCCAGTCAAAGATAGGACAAAATCATCCCTAAGGGTAAATTGGGGTGTATTAGAACCAATAATGGCAATTTGCAATAAAGATTACATAATGAAATGTGTTCAAGTCATGTTAGTCCAAGTAGAGGGCTAGGACATCAAAAATATTGCAAGTTGGGTAAATAGTACCCAAAGGGTCTAATTAGGATTTAGAAGTGTCTAATAGGTTCAATTGGAATCTAGAAGTGGAATTAAATAAGTTAGAATGCTCATATTTACATAAATTATAAGTTAAGAATTCAAATATTTGAATCTTAACGGTTACTTAGTTTAGGAGGAAATGAGTTTTAATGGTTAAATGTAATTATAATAAAAAACCAATCAGAGTTGTTTGATATGGTTACTAGGAATCATATTTGATCATCCCATGCTAGGGAAGAGACACAGTATGACCTGGTACAAAGATTGTACGAACTGCACAAGTTTGAGCAATATAAGTGGTAGTATTTTTTGCAAATTTCCTTATTTTTGAATGTTTCAATGAGTTTAATTCATTGAAAATACATTTATGTATGTTTTAGAACCTCTGTAAATCCATTGTCAATTCATTTGTATTGAGCTTGCATTGAAATTCTTTGACCATGCCTTGACAGAGCATAGTTTTGCATTGGTTTAGAAGAATGGATTGAGATTCGTCCCCTTTTTGTAATCACTGTGACTTGGGGATGAATCAAACATGTATATTATAGATTTAAAACAATAAAAATCCAATTAAATTCATCAGATGTTGCATGTGATCATCATTTGATGACTATTGTAGGGTTAAGGTATAAGGAAATGCTTGCATAGCTATTCCAGTAGCATATTGGGCCTCATGAGGAGCACTTTTTATGATTGGAAACACTTACCTATGATGAAAGGATGGTGAATCCACCTTTGGTTGGTTGAAATTTTTCTTGGAGAGTCCAGATTGGAGAAGCCCTAGTTTTGGAGGGTTTAGGAGCCTAATTTGGGGCTTTTGATGTTCCCAAGGGTCTGAGACTAATTACTTTCATATTTGGGTGTTTTAGGACATAATTAACTACTATCCAAGAGAGGGAGTCTTTCGGTTAAGTTTATGATCTAGCTCCTTTGTAATTTTGCACATTTTTTTTGTATTTTTGAGGTCTCAAAGTTGTAACAGTAGATTATGGTCCAAAACAACCTACCTGTTTCTTTGCATATGTTGTCAATATTGATAAATGGTGTTTGAAAAGCTCATTTGTTTGCAAAGTGATTCAAAAGTTTTTGGAGTTATGGGTTTTGGAAGGTTGTTGATGTCCTAAAATAGTGAATTAGGTCTCCTAGAAAATTTCAAGCACTTTGTGCATAATCCATAGAATATGACTCCACAATTAGTTGATTCCTTATGAATTTGGTTGAATTAGGTCTCTTGTGGCATTAGAAACCTTGAGTCAAGTTGTTAGGTTGAAATCTCATTTTGAGTTATTGCACCTTGGGAACACTTATGTTTTACATGTTCTTGATGCTACGTGAGTGAAGAAAGGCCTCCCCTAGAATTTACTTGGCCAACTGGAGATGATATAGATGAAGTTTTGGTCCTACAATGAATGGTTTGAAATGCACCACTGAGCAACTTTGAACTGACCAACAGTGCAAATTTTTGCACCAACCGAGATTGAGTCACCAAATGGAATATGAGTGGAATCTCCCAAAATTGAGCTTCATTCTTGTAGGCATTCCTAAGATGGTCCTTCTTCACTTCACGGATCTTTGATATCTCTCACAAGATCCAAGATACGGATCTCTAAAAATTTCTACCCAATTTGGCTTAGTGCACCTTGGGAACACTTCAGTCCGACATGCGCCGAAATGTTCTTGATGCTATGCAAGTGAAGAGAGGCCTCCCCAAGAATCTACCTAGCCAACTGGAGCTGATATAACTGACGGTTTGGTCCTACGGTGAATGGTTTGAAAAATGCACCATTGAGCAACTTTCAACTGAGCAACAATGTAACTTTTTGCACCAACCGAGATTGGGTTGCCAAATGGAATCCGAGTGGAATCTCCCAGAACTGAGAAACATACTTGTAGGCATTCTTAAGATGGTCCCTTTTCACTTCACAGATCTTTGATATCTCTCAGAAGGTCTGAGATATGGATATCCAAAAATTGCTGCCAAATTTGGCTTAGTGCACCTTGGGAACTTGGGAACACTTCGGTCTGACATGCGTCAAAATGTTCTTGATGGTATGCGAATGAAGAAAGGTCTCCAATAGAATTTACTCAGCCAACCGGAGCCAATGGAGCTGATGGTTTGGTCCCATGATGAATGGTTTGAAAGATGCACCATTGAGAAACTTTTAACTGAGCTACAATGCAACTTTTTACACCAATCTAGATCAGGTTGACAAATGGAATCTGAGTGGAATCTCCCAAAAATGAGCTACATACTTGTAGGCCTTCTGAAGATAGCCCTTGTGCACTTCATGTATTTTTTATATCTCTCACAAGGTCTGAGATATGGATCTCCAAAATTTGCTACCCAATTTGGCATAGTGCACCTTGGAAACACTTTAGTTCAACATGCGGCAGAATGTTCTTGATGCTACGCGAGAAAATAAATCTCTCCCCTAGCATTTAATCGGCCAACTGGAGCTGATGGAGCTGATGGTTTTTTCCCATGAAAAATGGTTTAAAAGATGCACCATTAAGCAACTTTCAACTGAAATAATGCAACTTTTTGCACCAACCTAGAATCAGGTTACCAAATGGAATCTGAGTGGAATCTCCCAGAATCGAGCTACATGCTTCTAGGCATTCCCAAGATGGTCCTTGTACACTTCACGGATCTTTGATATCTCTTACGAGGTCTGAAACATGGATCTCCAAATTTTTTTTCCAACCTTGGCTTAGTGCACCTTGGGAACACTTTGGCCCGACATGCACCAGAATTTTCTTGATGCTACACGAGCGAAGAAAGGTCTCCCCTAGCATTTACCCGGCCAACTGGAGTCGATGGAGTTGACGGTTTGGTCCCACAATGAATAGCTCTCTCTCTCTCTCATTTATATAATACAATACTAATATTTAAGTAATTATATAATACTAATGCTATTACCATCTAAAATTAGTATTAAAATAAATGAAATTTATAATATATAAACTAAAAATATAAAATCATAAAATTGAAAAAACTTAAATCATAAAATTGAAAAGAGGTTTGAAATCAAAATGTTGTATTTGGTCGGGAGTTATTGGATATCCAATAATTTCAAATATCTGATAGTATATGATATCCAATAATATCGAATATATGATTAGGCTTGGTATTTTCTTTGGGTTTTGGCTTTCCAATGCCAAATGTGGATGGTCAACCCAAATGACGTGTTCATCATATTTCCTCTCATCTCTAGACTTAGACCATGTAGCTGACAACCTTTTTTCACCCAAAATTGATGAAAGAAAAAGGGTTTCTTAAAGACATTATCAACTTTCCATCAATATAATTGTTGTCAGAATTCGAGTTTAGTAAGTAATTAATACTTATTTTCTAATTGAGTTATTTCTAAAGTCCTAATTGACAGACTGATTGAAAAACAACTATAAATTTCAAACGATTTAACCTTTTTGAAATTTGAAACATGCGTCACATTCTATGCTTTTCCTACTATAAGAAAAAAAAAAAAGAAGTTTGCAATTTTGTAAAGTTTAGAATTAGTTAAGGTGGTCAGACATGAGAGTTTTTTTTATTTTGAATAATTTGTAGTAGAAAATTGATAATTAATTATTTATTTGGTAAAAAATTACACAAAAATATGCGTCACATCCAGGCATGAGTCTACTACTTATATTTAGAGTCTTGTGAAAATATATCATCATTTGATTGTGATTAAGGTGGTTAGACATACACTCACTTTTTATCTTTTTCCTAAAATTTTTGTACTATTGCATTGAAATCTAAAATATTGAAAAATTAGATTTTTATTTTTTTCAGATAAGGGCTAGTAGTTTAGAAACTAAATTCAATTTCCTACATATTTTGTTCTTACAACTTTTTCACATAAGGTTTATAAGATGTTAAACTTTTTACGTCAAGTTGACTAACCCTTATTTTCTGATTTTTCATTGCCACTTAAGGCCATAGTTTGGTATACCATGATCCTGCACATACTGTGTTACCGAGACCCCTCACAATGAAGAGAAAGAGGCCACACCAAGCCGAGAACACATCTTCATAAATGATACTGAGGAAATCAATCTAGTTGAGTTGAAAACACATAAAAGAAAGGTCGTGGATGATGTACCTCAAATTTTGTAACCATTAGGGGACACAACCGAAGTCACAATCAAAGATATAACACTCATTGATTCTGATGATGAGCCAAAGAAAGATGAAGATGTAACTACTGCCACCGAGTGGGAAAAGGAAAAGGAAACAGATACTCTTGATGTTGCACAGGTAAATATACCAGGTGACATGCCATTATTGATACAAGATTTCAATATCATTACAGAGGCAAAGGAAAATACACCTGAACCTGATGCAAACACACTGATGGACACAGGTGATGATCAAGGGAAGAAAAAGGATACAACTAAAGAGAAGAAAGATGCAATTGGAGAGGTGAAAACAAGTGATGCCACTGACAAGAACACCGAAGGTGAAAAGGATGCAAATACAGACAAGGTTAATGTGGAGACATCCACTACCGACCAATAGGTCAATACGGAGCAGCACACAAAAGGCACAACACCTCCCAAACAATAACCAAAGCAAGAAAAAGAGAATGAATTATCTATAGTTCTATAGTCCCCTACAACCAACACAATTTCAAAGAAGAAGAAGAAAAAGAAGAATAAAGCACCAGTCACCTTAAATGAGATTATAGAAATACCTGACTATAATCTGCGAACATTGGATTATGAGTCACTAACAAGGTATGAAGAATTGTGTGAAAGGAAATCCATACAAGATAAGCTCAAAAAGGAGCATAAGGACACACAGTTACTAGAAACTAAAAAGGAAATACTATTATAGATAGTACTCGACACACAAATTGATCAAAGTGCACCAATACTTGATTAATTAGCACTTCTCATAGAGGCAATTATATCACAGAATTTGGAAGCTGACAAGGTGATAGAAGAACGTGTAGAGGAGAAGTACCAATACAAAGTAATAGAGAAAAATAGCCAAGAAGTGGCAGAGAACCAGGTAAAGCTATCTAAACTGGTCAATACATTGGAAGCACTTATTTTAGAAGTTATAACCTTAGTTCAAAACTTATGCACCATAGAGAAATTCACTAAGGAGAGTAGTGAAAAGATTGCTAAGATAGATGCAGATTTTTATGCTAGTGCACAAGGTCTCACAACCGATGACAATGCATTCAAGTTGCATTATGAGAATCTTATAGAATCTAAATGGTTGAGACTTGAGATTCAAGAGGTAGAATCCAAAATCCGAGATGAGGTAACCGAGCTCCAAGCTCCACTAATACCAAATCTCACATTACTGCAACAACACATGACTTTAGAAAAAACACTAATTCCCACCCCGGAGATGTCTGTCACCGACAGTATCTATGACATGCACACCAGGATAATATTGGAGAAAATGGCCCTAGAACACCTCAAGGATAAATGAGATAAAATGATGGAAGACATAAAGAAATCCTATTCACACATCTTTGACAAGCTGTAAGTATTAAACCTTTGTCATTATCTTCAAAAAAAGGGGGGAAATATAATGTTGACATAGTATGATACTCAAAGGGGGAAACAATGTATACATATATTGAGTAAAAAGGGGAAAACATGTGTACAAACAAAAAGGGAGAAAATTTACCAGTGCAAAAATGTATATACAATTCATACATTGCACTTGTAGGGATGCATGCATATAGGGGGAGTCATTGACAAGGTAAACACATGGTGTATATACTGAACATATCATTTTACACACGTCAGTTCTTGATACTAATGCCAAAGGGGGAGATTGATGATCATATTTTGTCATTATTATTGAACCGCCTCACAATAGGTGTGGAATAATCATGCTCAAGGCCTTTCTTAGGAATGGTTCATTCAATCTAAGGACTACTTCTTCCCATTATGAGGTGCATTTAACTTTTCAACCCAGGGACGTATACTTGACATGGTCGACACTATATGTGCACTAGGTTCCTTAAGCAGTCATTCTGCTTATGCTGGAGGAAGGAAAAAAATGCATAAAAGAAACCTACACTAGTGCTGCAGGAAAATAATACATTTTATCTTCTTACTGGAATGAATACTAGAATCGCAAACTTCTACTGAAACCTATGATTTCAATCAAAAACATCCATTATAACTATTCTTGCAGATGCTGCAGGAACACTCACTAGTTATGATGCTGTAGGAAGAAATTGTAACTTCTATTTGAAAATACAGGAAATGTTGGAAATGAAATCTATTCTATTCTAACCTAATCCACCTCCCAAGTGGGCCCCCTTGGTTGGCTTCTGCTAATCTATTTAGCTCAAAATGTAAACCAATAACTATTTCATTGTATTTCAAAAACTCATTACATAGAAACAAGACATGGAACTTGAAATAGATTGCTATGAAAATACAACAATATTCTTCCAAAACATTTTCTCTGATTTCTATCTAACTTCAAACTATCGGTCCAATCCCTATATACAGAGGATCAAATCATTATTACAAAATAAAAAGGAAAACCATCTTGCTGAAAACATGTCAGAGAAGAATGTGGAAATGCAACAGCCCGCAGTGTGGGTAATGAAACTCGGATGACCAATTCAACGTACTAAGTGCAGAGGGAATATAGGCGTGCTACATCCCCACATCCTGGAATAATGGCTCCATTATAGCAACCATGTTTCCTGGTTCTTGCAACGATCACTCCGTCGTAGCTTGTCTTCAACGGTCTTCTTTAAATACTGTCGACCACTCTCCAGCCGCTTTCTCTCTTGTCAAGTTAGTTATGACATGGAAATATTCATGCAACAAGCTTAATCAAATTAAATATCCAGATGTTAGAACATATATTCTGATGGTTTTATGAAATACTGCATTATATGTATAATATTATCAAAGTATGTCAAAAACATCTATCCATGGTTTAACAGTTCTATTTGGACTTTTATCACAAGTTTTGACTAGTTAGGCTCTCAAATGTTCTGCCAAAAACTAGAACAGAGCATTTAAATTTATACAAAATAAAGGCATAATTTGGCCTTATCATCTGCCCCTTAGTTAATCAAATGTTTGTCCTCAAGCATTGCACTTTCTAGCAATTGACCTATAGTCACCAACTTCAGTTCTGCCTTGTCTCTGGCTCTTAAAGGAGTAGTAGAATCCCCTTGTTCTTTCCCAAACTTCCCTTCTATGATCTTCCTGCAGCCTGTCAAGTTTGGTAGCGTTGATATCGTACAAAGGCCAAAGGAGCATGGGCAGCTGCATTGTGAGAGGACACCAGAGCTCCTATCTTATTTTCCTACCAAGTGCTATGTATTTTGGTGCCCAGTGAATAGCTACTTCAAGGTTAATGGGGCTATGTGGTTCTGATCTTTTGAATACCTCAGATAATCTGCCCCATCTACTTCTGGCACCGGTTAGGGCTCTTTGGAAGGAAAAGTAGGACATGTTGTCATATTCTGCGTACACATCTGCTCTAAGTTTGAAAATTTTATCCCTAATTTCCTTCTTGACATTCCCATATGTCAGTCTAAACCAATCCCTCAGGAATATTTCTAGCTAACTGCTTTCTGATCTTAATGGCAGGGGTTCTGTTTTCTCAAGTTCTCTATAATTTTCCAACTGTCTATCATAGTTGGCTTTATTGTGCATCCATGACATCAGATCCCTTAGGTGTATATCCCTGATATAAGGCAGGGGATTCCATTCAGTCTCTATGGGGATGATGAAATTATGCACGTATAATTCACAGAGTAGGTTTTGCTGCCAAGATGGAAGTGTTTGGTATAAACCATAGAATTCTTGGGCTGATTTAAACTCTACATTTACATCTATGAGAGTCATCATTAACTGAAATAGGAGGAATTTTTCTTTCAAACATATAGTATAGACCCTAGGTGGAGGTCTACAAGCAATCACCTGATCAGTGAGTCTGAGGGCATGTTCCATTCTTTGTTTCTATTTCGCCAACTGATCTTTCAAGTCTGCAATTTCCTCACTTTGTTCCTTTATTTCTTTCTGCAGTTTCTTCTTTTCTTCCCCCCATAGAGTGGTTGTCATTACATGATTATTATATAAGTGGAAGAGAAGCATTTGTAGAGTAATCAAACCAATGTCTTCATCTTGGTTCTTCTTCTTCCTTTGTTCTTTCCATAACTATTCTAATAATTTTACTAACCAAGTTTGCTTGTAGGGAACTAAAGCATTCCTTGCACAAGCCGGCTGGTGAGCTATAAAGGTTTCTTCCTCCCAACTTGGAACATCTTGATGGCTGATTCCTGGGTCATTTTGACATACATTTGGTTCATTACCACATTCCTCTTCCAGATTTTGAGGAATGTCAGGCATCTTAGGCTGATTGGGAGAGTCATCGGGAACAACATGGATAGGAGTTTCCTCTCTAAATTGCTTGGGGGAAGAGGGCTGGTGTTTGGTGGGCACTTTAGGAATCTGCCCTCTCATCCTAGAGCTCCTTCTCATAGGGGTTTCCTTGACTTCTATGGCCTTTTTCTTACTAGCTCTTTTTGTTCCCTATGTTGCAGGAGTACTGGCTGCAGGAACTGATTTTATTTTCTTCTTTCTTGCACTTGAGGGTTTTGTGGTTCAGCTATAGGAACTAAAGTTTCTCCTTCCAACTTATGTTTTCCTTTTTCTCTGGTAGCAGTAGGTATATTGCTCATGTGAGTGGTTAAAGGCACATTTTCTTTTTAATTTTTTAGGTTCTACCCCTTGGGTATTTTGCTCGACAACTGGGTCAAAGGAAGATGCATTGTCTTGGTTGATTTGCACATTGGGGGAAATTCGAGGCTGAAGGGTTTTATGATGGACAAACTCTGACCATGTCATAGGGGAGGCATCCCTCAGAGATATTTTTGAGTAATTTAATTAGGGCATGGTGAGTAACAGAGTTGTCTTTTCCTTTCTGAGTTTCTTCGACATTAATGCAGAACATATTAAACAGAAAATTGGGTGCATTTATTGGAATATTATGTTGTATATAACTACGCAGCTTAAAATGATGTGCATGTAAATTAGAGAATTTCCCTTCATAGGTAAAATACCTTATAATGTGCATAGCCAATTCCTGGTATGGTGAAGGAATGGACATCCTTTTTCATCCCTGCTTAGTGATCTCCAATGGAGGGTCTCCTAGTAGGGTGAATTGTGCCCTAGCTCACCTGGCATCATGGGCATTCGGGTAGTGCTCCCTTGCTGTAGGCAAATTGGTTACCTCTAATATTCACTCCTCTGTTGCTACAACTATCAACCCCCATACCGTCACTTGTCCTTCCTTAAAGGTGTTTGCAAATTCTGCTACAGCTTCATCATTGAACTCTGTCAATTTTAAGAAATAGCCCAGCCATCCGCAGACATTAAATCTTCTTACGGCCTCTACATCGGCTAGTAAAATACTATGAACCACTGGTTCATGCCACTTAAATTGACCTCCCATTTGTTTTACCAAATTGAAATCTTGCTCTGTTTAATCTTTTCTCTGCTTAACCTTTACTCTACTTAACCTCTACTCTATTTCTTTTAAAATTTTAGACTACTTTCTGTAAACCCACAGACCCTCTTTCAAACTCTTCTGGTTTATTGATATGAACAATAATAATGTATTTTAATAGAATGAATCATAAATGTTCATGCGAGAGTTGGTTTTAATACTAGGTCACATCTAGTTTGACAGGTAGGGGTTTATTCAAAATAAAGGTATGACAATTTGACACTTGTGTGATGCGGCAGCTGGATTTAATTCAGGCAATGCTAAAGTATAGATTTGAGTATCTTTAATGAGTAAATAGAAATGACATTTTTGGAAATTGGCACACTTCCCTGCCCCCTATTAATTGATCATTGCACATGCCAGGAAATATTTGGCGAGAGTGGAATGACGGCGCCGACATGCGTCAGCACACAATCTTTTTATTGAAAGCATAGAAATATGATGACATGGAATGTGGGTGGATGGAAGAGTAAGAAATGAAGTGGGTTGAAAAAGAAGAATATAGAAAGTGAATGAAGAATTTTAAACTTTATGTGAACATAAATTTTTTATTATGAACATGCTTGGAAGGAGTACTTGTCAAAGAGCTGCAGGAAGAAGGTTGACACCCTCTACTGCAGGAAGTATTACTTGTTGATCCTTTAAAACTGGCTAGTTGAATTGCTGCAAGAAATCTTCTTTTGTCTGTGGCTGGTGATATAACTTGAGTCTATGGCCATTGACTAGCAGCTTGAATTGAACAAGGTTAATTGTGGTCAACTAGACTGCTCCATTTGTAAATACATGGCTGATTTCATAGGGACCCAGCCATCGTGTCTGCAGCTTGCCTGGTATCTCCTGGAATCTGGAATCATATAACAATGCCCAATCTCCAAATTTGAATTGTGTATTCTTGATATGGGAGTCATGCCACTATTTTCTTTTCTTTTGGACAATTTTTGTGTGCTACAGGGCAAACTTGCACATTTCATCCAAAGAGTTGAGATACAACAAGCGCTCTCTTTGTGTTGCAGGAAGATCAATGTTTAACTCCAGCACTATTGTGATATTGCTATCAGGATTTAAATATGTAGTTTTTGAGTCAAACTCATTGACCCATAATTCATGAGCACCATTCTTAATGTCTTGTGTTCAAACTCAATCGGTAGCATTGTTGTTTTTCCATATAACAGTTCGAATGGTGTGAACCCTGTGGTAGTCTTCCATTTTATTCTATATGCCCAGACGACTTCTGATATTCTGCTGCTCCAATATCAGTGATGCAAATGAACTGTCTTTGTTAAAATTGCTTCTATTTCCTGATTTGTTACTTCTGCTTGTCCATTGGCTTGGGGGTGATAGGGGCTGGACTTCCGATGTCTGATATTATATTCCTTCATGAGCTCTGTTATCAGATTGGAGGTGAATTGTGTACCTTGATCAGTAACAAGTTCTCTTGGCATGCCATATCTAGTAAAAATTTCTTCATATATAAATTCAGCAACTTTATGATCTCTTGCATTCTTCATTGCTCTGACTTCGACCCATTTGGTCAGGTAATCTGTGCATACCAGAATGTATGACTTCCCATTTGATGGAGGGTCTATTGGGCCCATAAAATCCATGACCCATTTATCAAATGGGGTTACCACCACTTGTGGGTTTAAGGGCATTTCATTTGATTTTGTTGGTCGGCCCATTCTTTGACACTTGTCATACTTTCGTGTATAACCTACTGCATCTTTGTGAAGTGTAGGCCAATAGTAGCTAGTTGTCAAAATCTTATGTGTTATTCTTTTAGCTGCAAAGTGGCCTCCACATGGTTCATTATGAAATGCATGAAGAATGTCATATGTCTCATCTTCTCTTACACATCTTCTCATGATTTGGTCAGGTCCAGTGTAAAATAATATGCTATCAATCCAAGAGAAATGGAAGCTTTTCTCTACAAGAAGCTTTTTATCCTTATAAGAGAAATGTGTTGGCATTTTATTAGCTACTAGGTAGTTAGCTTTATCTGCATACCATGGACTCTGGACAACAATATGAAACAAATGTTCATCTGGAAATGTATCATCTATCAAAGTAGTATCTTCTTCAGCATGATGAAGTCTGGATAGATTATCAGCTACCATGTTTGCTTTCCCTGGCTTGTCAATGATTGTTATGTCAAATTCCTGTAATAGAAGAAGCCATCTTGCTAACCTACTTGTGATGGCAAGTTTTTTCATGAGATACTTAATTGCTACATGGTCAGTATAAACAAAGATAGGATAACTAGTTACATAATGGTGGAATTTGTTCAGAGCATAAAATACTGCTAACAATTCTTTCTCAGTCACTGTATAGTTTAACTCTGGTCCATGTAGACTCTTACTTATATAATAGATTACATTTTCAAGGTTTTTAGTCTTTTTTCCTAAGACAACACCTACATCATAGTCTGAAGCATCTGTATGAATGTGAAATGGCAATGTCCAGTCAGGACCCCTAAGTACTAGTGCAGTTGTCAAAAGTGACTTGAGCTGCAGGAAGGACTCATCACATTCTTTTATCCAAGAAAATTCAACTTCTTTGGTATGTAAGTTGTACAGAGGACTAGCTATTTGACTAAATTTTTGGATAAACCTCCTATAATAACCAGCGTGACCTAGGAAAGATCTGACCTTTTTTTTCTTAGTAGGAATACAGAGTGTGAGAATTACCTCTATCTTCGCAGGGTCTACCTGTATTCTAGCTTAGGAGATAAAATGTCCCAACACCACTCCTTCCTGCATCATTAGAAAGCACTTTTCATTGTTGAGAGATAGGTTATGCTCCTTGCATCTGATCAGTACTTTCTCCAAATTCTTTAGAGCTTCCTCAAATGTGACACCAAATGTTGTGAAGTCATCCATGTATATTTCCATGCAATCATGTGATATATTAGCAAAGATGCTGATCACAGCTCTTTGAAAGGTAGCAGGTGCATTGCATAATCCAAACGGTAATACTAAATAGGCATATATGCCCCAAGGACATGTGAATGTTTTCTTTTCTTGATCTTTGGGGGCAATGCTTATCTGATTGTAACCACTGTATCCATCCAGGAAGGAGAAATATTTCTTTCCAGCCAAATTATCCAAGACCTAGTCAATAAAAGGTAAAGGAAAGTGGTCCTTCTTTGTAGTGTTATTTAATTCTCTGTAATCCACACATATCCACCACTTACCTCCTTTCTTAGGTACAATTACCAATGGTGATACCCACTTGCTGTCAGAGATTGGGTAGATGAATCTAGCATCCAACAACTTCTGCAACTCTTCTTTAACTATTTCTCTCAGTGCTAGATTTATTCTCCTCTATGGTTGTCGAAGTGGAAAGCTTCCATCATTGATATAGATTCTATGGGTGCAGAGTTTTGGGTTTAGTCCCTCCATATCTCCGTAATCCCATGCAAAGGCTTTGTCATGCTGACTAAGGAGATTGGTTAACAATGTCATCTGTGATGGGGATAGCTTGTTGTTTACATGCAGGCTTCTTCCAAAGGATAGTTCTACTATTGTTGTTAGCTCTGCCATTAACACTTCAGGCACAAGACTTCTAACTATTTCACTTGCCAGTAATTGACCAATCATCTCAGGGTTTGCTGGAGGCATACAATCCTCATAGGTACATAGCTATAAAACAGAAATTTCTGAAACATCTTTAGCCACAATACATTCATTGGTTAGAATGCTTTGTATTACATCATCTTCCTCTTGCATCTTTAGAAAATATTTCCTATGCAACATCATGAGCTGGGCTGCTGAATTCAACTCTTCCTCCTCATCTCCTAGGTCTGGCCAAATAGGTTCTCCCAAGCCTGGTTGGGGTTGGGCAGGAGGATATAGGGCTAGCTTCCTTATGGCTTGACCATTTGAAATTGTCATACTACCTGATCTACATTTAATTTTGGCATCAGTGGTGGCTAACTAGGGTCTTCCCAAGATTACAAGATAACCAGCAAAGTTCACTTTAGGTGATAGGATAAGAAAATCAACATGGTACTCCCATGAATCTAAGGTTACTATCACATCTTCTATGAGACCTTCTAGAGTAACAGTTGAACTATCAGCAAGTTGTAACACTGTGGCTATTGTTCTTAAGCCTTCTATGATTAGCCTATGCATTGTATATGTAGTCATCACATTTATTGCTGCTCCCAAATCAATTAGAGCATTTTTCATAGTCTGTCCATTTATTATCAGGTCGACTACTGGACTACCAAGATCTAAATACATTGGTACTACCACCTTTCCTAACATGATATTTACTAACTGACCTACAACATGTACTGTCTGAGGGTCCTTCTTCTTCCGTCCTGGTTTCTTAAGGCATGCTTCCTTAATATCTTTTCCATACAGAGGTATATCTTTGATAGCTTGAAACAAAGGTATTTGTATGTTCATATTTTTCAATTGCTTAATAATATCAAATGTTGACAGGGTGGATTTGAAGTGTTGACAGTAGTTCTGCTGGGTATATCAGTCGGTTGGCTGGCATTTGGCAATGTAGCTTTTAGAAGTAGTGCTGCAGGAGTGTCTGCAACTTCCATAATAATAGGATATTCGGGTGTAGGTAGGGTGGTACCAGACCTCAAATGGATATTAGCTAGCTCTAATGAATAAGTAGGACATATTTGAGTGTCAATAGTGTACGTTTGCTGCTACTACTATTTATTGTTTGGATTTGGTTGTGATTGAGAAGGTAATTGGGTTGGCTTTGGATTAGCATTAGTTGCTATAGGAGGTGGAATTATTGCAGGTGGTTGCACTGGAGGTGGTAATTATGGACTGCCAAAATTTTGGTTAGGCCACTGTTGAGGCCCCTTCCATTGATTAGTTTGCTGCCAATTTCCTTGCGGTGGTTGCCATTGATTCTGCTGACTAGGCCACTGATTATTTTGCTGATTTGGCCATGGGTTATTTTGTTGATTTGGCCATGGGTTATTTTGCTAGTTTGGCCATTGGTTATTCTACTGGTTTGGCGATTGGTTATTTTGTTGGTTTGGCCATTGGTTATTTTGTTGGTTTGGCCATTGGTTATTCTATTGGTTTGGCCATTGGGGTTGAGAGTACTGAGAAGTGTTCTGATAATTTTGGTTTTGCCACTGATTATTATTAAAATTTGAAAACTGTAGAGGATCTTGTGGCATACCTTGTTGTGAAGCCCATGGTCGGCATTGATTAATGAAGAACACTTTATCATTGTCTCCTTCTATCTTCATATAGTCAGTTGGTAAATTTTGATTTTCCAGGTTGGCTACCAGCTTACATCCACAGTCTTTCTTCTGTTTGCGGCAGTGTGGACAATACTCAGCCAATTGTGATTCAGCTTCTGCATGCTTCTTCTTGGTAGTCATTGTGTCAAGATGTGTAGCTACATCATTTATAATATCTTGCTTGAAATCTGTGAGCAAATTGGATATCTCTAGCTTTGAGACACCTAAACCAATCCCTTTTGTGATTGTGGGCTGGTATCCTCCACCTTTCTTCACAGTTGACCTTGAGTAGTTTTGACAGATTTTCTTGAGGTCATCCCAATAAGATTGGGATATGTCTCCACCAGCCATCAAGTCTAATGCTTCCAGACAGTTGTCATTTACCCCTCTCAAAAAGACTAGCTTCTGTGAATCCTCTGCCAGCACATGCTGGGGATTCTTCTGCATTGTGTACAAAAATCGTGAAACATAATCCTCTAATGTTTCATCTTCCTTTTGAGATATTCTAAAAATATCATCTCCTCTTAGGTCACTGCCTTTGCAATAATCCTTATACTTCTGTAGAAACAACGTCTACATCTCATCCCAGGTTCCTGCTGCATTGGCTCCTAAGCCCATGAACCATCGTAATACTGACTCTTTCAGTGTTGCAGGAAACAACTTGAGCTTATGGGCATCAGTATTATAGTCAAAACTTCGACACAATATGTCAAACTCAAACAAGAAAGTGTTAGGATCCTCAGTTATAAGACCTTAAAACTTTGGAAGAGCAGCTGTGGGTATATTCTTGAGATTAGCATTGTTTATAAGGCTTGGGAGAGGAAATGGGAAAGTAGGATGTGCCATTACTGGAGGTATTTGGTTATGGGGTTGCTACTGGAAAGGAGCATTGGCTACTGGATTGTTGACATTAGGTGGATTTGGACCGAAATTATCTAGAAAGCTGGCCAAGATTTCTGCAAAAGGTCTGAAGCCACTTACATCAAATGGTTCCTCTCTGGAGGAAGATGCTGTAGGAAAGTCGGGGCTTGCGTCCTCAAAGGGTAACTCAACTTCTTCAACTTCCTCATTCAAATTAGCAGGCTCTGCTAGGAGAAATCTGCCATATTCATCTTGTCACCTTTCTCTTCGATGCATGCAATTGAATTCTTCACGCTTGTGAAGCAATTTTTATAAATACAAATCTAAAAAATAATCTAGGAATAAAAAATGACTCAAAAATGTTCCTAGCTTGACACCATCCCTGACAACGACGCCAAAAATGAACCACCTCACAATAGGTGTGGAATAATCATGCTCAAGGCCTTTCTTAGGAATGGTTCATTCAATCTAAGGACTACTTCTTCCCATTATGAGGTGCATTTAACTTTTCAACCTAGGGACGTATACTTGAAATGGTCGGCACTATACGTGCACTAGGTTTCTTAAGGAGTCATTCTGCTTATGCTACAGGAAGGAAAAAAATGCATAAAATAAACCTACACTAGTGCTGCAGGAAAATAATACATTTTATCTTCTTATTGGAATGAATGCTAGAATTGAAAACTTCTACTGAAACCTATGATTTCAACCGAAAACATCCATTATAACTATTCTTCCGATGCTGTAGGAACACTCATAAGTTACGATGCTGCAGGAAGAAATTGTAACTTCTATATGAAAATACAAGAAATGCTGGAAATGAAATCTATTCTATTCTAACCTAATCCACCTCCCAAGTGGGCCCCCTTGGTTGGATTTTGCTAATCTATTTAGCTCAGAATGTAAACCAAGAACTATTTCATTGTATTTCAAAAACTCATTACATAGCAACAAGACATGGAACTTGAAATAGATTGCTGTGAAAATACAACAGTATTCTTCCAAAACCTTTTCTCTGATCTCTATCTAACTTCAAACTATTGGTCCAATCCCTATATATAGAGGATCGAATCATTATTAAAAAATAGAAAGGAAAACCATCTTGCTTAAAACATGCCAGAGAAGAATGTGGAAATACAACAGCCCACAGTGTGGGTAATGAAAATTGGATGACCAATTCAATGTACTAAGTGCAGAGGGAATATAGGCATGCTACATCCCTACGTCCTAGAATAATGGCTCCTTTATAGCAGCTATGTTTCCTGGTGCTTGCAACGATCACTCCACCGTAGCTGGTCTTCAATGGTCTTCTTTAAATACTGTCGACCACTCTCCAGCCGCTTTCTCTCCTGTCAAGTTAGTTATGACATGGAAATATTCATGCAACATGCTTAATCAAATTAAATATCTAGATGTTAGAACATATATTCTGATGGTTTTATGAAGTACTGCATTATATGTATAATATTAGCAAAGTATGTCAGAAACATCTACCCATGGTTTAACAGTTCTATCTGGACTTTTATCACAAGTTTTGACTAGCTAGGCTCTCAAATGTTTTGCCAAAAAGTAGAACAGAGCATTTAAAGTTATACAAAATAAAGGCATAATTTGGCCTTATCAATTATATAAAGGAAAGATTTTTTTAACCGTCGGTAACATGATCACCGAGTGACAACAAACAGAAGCTGTGAAACAGACAAGTGCAAAGATTACAAAAAGTATATTAGCACAATGATCACCGATAGACAGTTCACAAAGGAACCCGACATATAGTTTATAGTGTAAACCAAGAACACAGTTTACAGAGTAAACCAACAACACAGTTTACAGATTAAACCAAAAAATAGTTCACAAAGGAACCCAATAGCACAGACTAGAGAGCAACCCGAGCACCAATCTACTAAGAGACAGTTTTATTTCTGAGAAATGTGGATTTGAGTTACACGTCGGATAAAAATCTTGAGTTTTATATTTAGGAAATATAGTTATCTTTAAAATCATTTCTTGAGCGACAATTAAAGCATATGTAATTGTTTTAATCAGTATAACAGATTGTAAACATGCAAACTAGGAAATCAAGGTCAAGTTGTAAACCTTTGATCAAAGAATTTTCATTGTAAAGCGTGAAACCTAAATAGGACAATTCACTGTATAAATAGATGTGTAATCAATCAAAACAAGATGATGTGATGATGATTGTAGCCGCATAGCACATCTAAGGATCAGACAAAGAATTTCATGCAGAAGGACACAAAAGGAAGAATTCAATTATGAAGAACAAGATTCAATGCTACCGAGCATAACAAAGGTATTAATTAATCACTATAGGTGATACATATACATTGTGTACTAAAAGGATCTGTATTAAACAATTCAGGATTGCATACTATCAGGTCAACAAGTAAATTTGACTACTTTCTAACAATTGTAGAAAATAGAAGAAATCCTTTAAGAAGGTGGATTTAAAAATCCTATTATAAATCTCTTAATCGAGTGCACACCTAGCAGTGTTGCTAAATCTCTTAACAAAGTAGACCTAACCAGTCTAAAATATTATTCCTAACAGGGTAAGATCATCAGAAGTTATCACACTTGTAGCCTTAACTGACACCTTCCATTCTACAGATACTGAAGCTTTGTGGGTTTCATCCCCACCGTAGTTTTTACCTTCTAATAGGGGTTTTCTGCGTTACCAATTCTTGTATTATGTGTACTTAGATTTCATGAATGTTTCTATGAATGTTTACATGCAATTAAGTTTATGATTTGATATTACATGGATAAGGTAGAAAAGCACTATGGTTGGTAATGCAAGGAATATATTACTAAAGGATTAAAGGTTAATTGATGAAAAAAATTTAAGGGTACTAATTCACCCCTCCCCTCTTAGTACACACCATTCCATTATTCCAACACTATGGAGATAAATTGTTCATATTGTTTATAAATGATTATTCTAGAATGATGTCAGTTATTTTTCTAAAAGAAAAATCTTATCCATTCCAAATGTTTAAGTGGTACAAGGCTAGAGTTGAAAAAGAGACAGGGAAACAATTGAAATGTCTGAGATCTGATAGAGGCAAAGAGTTTACATTTGATGAATTTTTACACTTCTACAATGAACACAGTATAAAGAGTCACATGTCTACACTAAGGAAACCATAGAAAATTGGTATAGCTAAGAGGGGAAATAGATCCATTGTGGATTATACTGGAACACTGATGATTGAGAATGACATTTCTCAAACCTTCTGGAGAGAAGCAGTCAACACTGATTCTTACACACTTAACCGAGTACAAATGCTTAATATCTGAATTTGAACTGAGAAAAGTAAAAGATGCACTAGAAAGTGAAGATTGGATAAATACAATGAAGGAAGAGATAGATCAAATTCAAAATAATAATACATGGACTTTGGTACCAAAACAAAAATATAAGAATGTAATTTGTACTAAGTGGATTTTCATAAATAAGTTGAATGGGCATGGTAATTTAATCAGAAATAAAGAAATATTAGTTTGCAAGGGGCATGCACAAGAAAAAGGAAATGAATATGGTGAAACTTTTGCACATGTTTCTAGATTAGAAGGAGTACAAATTATACTAGCATATGCGGCTTATAAGGGATTCAAATTTTATCAAATAGGTGTTAAGTTTGTATTTATCAATGGTATTCTTGAAGAGGACATATATATTGAACAGATTGAAGGATTTTCTAAGAATACTAACTGAGACATGCTATGAAAATTGTACAAAGCACTGTATGGCTTGAAACAAGCACCCCCAAGCATGGTATGAAAGATTGCATTCATATCTAATCAAAATAGGATTTTAAAGAACTCGTGACAACAACAATTTGTATCAGAAATTTTATAGTACTCACAAAGTTTTAATTGCTGAGATATTTGTTGATGACATTATCTTTGGAGGCAATGACACATTGTGTAGATCTTTTGTCGAGGAGATGTGAAAAGAGTTTGAAATTTCTATGATTGGAGAGATTAAATTCTTTCTTGAACTTCAAATTCAACAGGTAAAGGATGGGATCTATATTACACAATCAAAGTATATCAATGAGATCCTAAGGACCTTTGGTATTGATGAATCAAGACCAGTTGGAACACCGATGGTCATTAGCTGCAAGTTATCTAAAGAGGATGAATTAAAATAAGTCAATGAGACACTCTACCGATCCATGATTGGTAAGTTACAATCGGTAGTGCACAACAGACCTGATGATATTGATCATGCAGTAGGGATTGTAGGTTTTCTTCTGATTTGAGGGAAACACACATGTCTGTAGTTAAGAGAATTTTTAGATATCTGAAAGGAATTGAGGATTTTGGCCTACTATACAAGGAAGGAGGAGACTTTGACTTGAAAGTCTAAACCGATGTTGATTAGGAAGGAAACATTAATTATAGAAAGATTACAAGTAGAGTAGCTTTCTTTCTAGGAGAAAGACTATTTGCATGACTAAGAAAAAAAGTTGTATATCACAGTCTACTATTGAAGCTGAGTATGTTGTTGCAACTATGAATTGTGTAAATATTGTGTGGATCAAATAGCTACTAGAAGGTATGAAAGAGGAGATCACCAATCCATTCCCTATCTATTGTGACAACACAAGTGCTATAAACATACCAAAGAATCTGCTAATGCACTCAAAGACCAAGCACATTTCTATCAGGTATGATTACTTGAGAGAGAAAGTACAAGACAAGCATGTAATGTTGGAATATGTAAATTGAAAAGAACAACTTGCTGACATATTCAAAAAACCACTACAAAAGGATGATTTTGAGTATCTTAGAGGTAAATTAGCGGTCCTACCCCTATCCCAAATTCATTAATGCAAGAGGAATGTTGCATAAATTTGAGGATACATTAGAATATATGAATTTTGAGTTGATGCTAGTGATGCCTAAAGTTATGAAAGGATTTATGTATGCAAAAAAAATTAATACATGCAAGGTATGACTCACTTCCTGAACAAGAATTTAGGAGTATGAATCTTTGGCATTGTTGTCAAATAGGGAGAAGTAAGTAATTGATGAATACATAAGAAAGCAGTAAGTGATGAATACACAAGTAAAGAAAACTACATGTAAGAGCGAGAATTTGATAGAAGGCAAAGATGAAGAACACACTAAGAGGGAGAAAAGACAATACAAAGATAACAAAGTATACCATCATCAATTGATAGTGTTTC
Organism: Thuja plicata; assembly: GCA_018584345.1. Lineage (NCBI taxonomy): Eukaryota > Viridiplantae > Streptophyta > Pinopsida > Cupressales > Cupressaceae > Thuja > Thuja plicata. Next base: position 697,144 of record MU225083.1, on the reverse strand, counting down.
CATCAATGCCAAAGATGGATTTTGTTAACCAACTGATGGTAATGATGATGAAGACCGAGTTCAATAGAATACAAACAAGTAGAATGGTTAGACCAGTTGAAATTGTCATTCATGTCTAGCAATTGATTATTGGTTTATATTAATTTTCCATATCATTCAAAGAGGAACTTAATTGGGAATATAATAAAGATCAGACAATGATGAGGTAATATTGGTATAAATTTTTTTACTTAAAATTTGATGTTGTTAAGTCGGTAAAGCAAAAAGGTCAAGTCGGTAAAGGGAACAGGACTAGTTATCGAGCAGTGAGAAGTCTATTGGTAATGAGAAGTGTTAGTTGGTAAAGAAAATAAAAGACAATAACCAAGAGAAGTTGAAAACCAAGAAAGGTCAGTTACCGAGCATGGTTGGTAACCGAGTGAAGTTAGACACCGAGTGATGATAGTCACCGAGTCACCGAGTGGGGAATAGAGTTTGAAAAGAGTTTGAATTCAAGGAGTAGAATGAATTTAGTGTTAAGGAATGGAGATCAAGAAGATTGTAAGGATGAAGGAGAATTTTGTTACAAGATCTATGGTCATGAAAAGTCAAGTTCAAAATATGAGATGAAGATTAAGAGGGAAAAGGAAAGTTGTGCGTTCCAAGAAAAGTGCAATGAGGCAAAGGTTAACCATTTAACCGAGCTGCAGATACATTGAATCAGTTGATAAGAGATGATTTTATGGCTGAGTGCAATTGAATGAATACCTAATCAATAAGATTAAGGAGAAAAATAGAGGCCTATATATTTATGATTTTGTGTGTTTATACAAAGATGCTGGAAAATTGTATAGTTGAAGTGCTAACTGTTGTATGCTGAATGTGGACCTCTGAATTCAACACAAACACAACATAGTCCTCACATAATCACTTAATTCACAAAGACAAACATGAATTGTTTGTCCTGCAAATACGATTGAAGCGACCTATTGCCTCCTAATTAGATGTGGATGTTGAGTTTTACCCTTAGAATGAGAGCCAACAACCTGACCATTGCTAACATGGAGGATTTAAGAATGCAAGAAGATGATAAATGCCATTATTCTATGAGAAATCTACAACTAGTCTATGAAAAGAGATGCAATTTAGACTAAGAAATTGAATTGCACTAATCTAAGAATGAGTTAAAACTACTCTATGGAAGTAAAAATGCAATTAAACTAGCAAAAGAAAGCAAATACTCTTAGTCTAGAAATGAAAAGCTTGTAATCTATGAAAAGAATTTGCTCTTAAACTAGAATTGAATTGCTTGTAATCTATGAAAGCTTGAGAACATCAAATTAAAATATTAGATATGGAAATTAATCTTAAATGAAAGCATATATCTTTAATTCCAATTGTAATCTTAGCCTAATTATGCAAATGAGCTTACAAACATGAAAATCAAATGTAAATTGCCTATAGTATTGATGCTCTCCAAAAGTCCTCCCTCTAATGAAGAAAAGAAATCCAATTTATAGAAAACCATGGAAAAAGGATGAAGAGTTTCTTGAAAAGAAACAGTTGTCCCTTCATTCTCCATTTGAGATAAATAAGCAAAAATTATTTAAATAAAAGGGTGAATTATTGCCACATAAGTGTCCTTTCACATGGAATTATGGAATTCCTTTTTGAGGATAATTCACCCAATAATTAAATAACCTTTCAATTTCTTTTATGTATATTAGC
>MU225083.1:642654-669037 GCA_018584345.1 Thuja plicata | reverse complement strand
AGAATTGAATTGCTTGTAATCTATGAAAGCTTGAGAACATCAAATTGAAATATTAGATATGGAAATGAATCTTAAATGAAAGAATATATCTTTAATTCCAATTGCAATCTTAGCCTAATTATGCAAATGAGCTTAAAAACATGAAAATCAAATGTAAATTGCCTATAGTATTGATGCTCTCCAAAAGTCCTCCCTCTAATGAAGAAAAGAAGTCCAATTTATAGAAAACCATGGAAAGAGGATGAAGAGTTTCTTGAAAAGAAACAGTTGTCCCTTCATTCTCCATTTGAGACAAATAAGAAAAAATTATTTAAATAAAAGGGTGAATTATTGCCACATAAGTGTCCTTTCACATGGAATTATGGAATTCTTTTTTGAGGATAATTCACCCAATAATTAAATAATCTTTCAATTCCTTTTATGTATATTAGCTAAAGGGGGTGGAATTGATTTAATTAAAAGCACTTAGGACTTTAGATTTAAATCAATTAATCATAGGGATTTTTAGCTAATAGTCATTGAAAAATTAGGAATTAAATGTAATGTTAGATTTATGCAAATTTGGGTTTTCAGGATTTGAAACTCGGTCAATTAAAGTCAATTAGGAGAAGAATTTGCCTAATACAATAGGACTTTGAAGATAAGAAAATGCACAAAAATTGATTAGGATATTAGTTGCCAATTTTGGGGTGTTACACTAACGAGAAATATAGTAAAAGAGGTAGAGATCCAGTCTAGAGAAGAGACTGATGAGTTGTTGATGTCAATAGTTTCAAAGAGTGCACAAGGGATTTGATCAAGCAAAGGATAGTTACAGAATCACATATCAAATCTGTACATTGTTTCTTACTAATCTTTGTAGCATAAAATCTATTAACCAAGTAGACCTAATAAGTCTTTTGTAAATCCTTGAGAAAGGTAACATTCTAGGATGAATGTTTAAGCCCTCTAACTAGACCACTCCTAATAGGATGAATATCCTAATAGATCTAAGGTAAATCCCCTAACAAGGTCACATCTAACAAATGTGCATTGCAATCTTTAACCGGATTGGCTCATACCTGAGCATACTTCAGAAGAGTATTTCTTTTTGTGGGTGACAATTCCCACAGAGGTTTTTCCCAAATTGGGTTTCCTCATTAAATTTGGTGTTACATGTGACACTTGATAGATTTGGATGTTATTTTATTATGTTATATGTTTTTTATCAAGTTTGTGAAGTGTTAACAAGTTTCAGTTGTTGTTGTTATTTGAGTTACCGAGTTCAATCAGAGGTTTAGATTTAAAGTGTTAAGTTACAATATTTTCTGATTTACCCCACCCTCTCAATAAATCATCATTTGGTAGGGTAAACCAACAAGGAGATGTGATCCCTATAATATTATGATGATTTTATGTGTTTGCGAACTATTGAAAGCTATATGTACATGTGATATTGCATCGGTGAAAGAAGAAAGATTGTATTTCATAGAGAACTCTAATCTATGCATATGTTGATGCATGCTCTTCAGTTCAACTTTTATATATCTATCCGTCAGTGCTATTTTTGTACTTCAATAGTAAGCCACCTACTATATTATCTAACCGGTTACATAATTCTTGAGAGCTAATCCTCCTACGTGGTTTTTTCCATCTTTGGTTTCCATGAAAAAATATCTTGTGTTATGTGTTGCAATATTTATTTTCTTCTATTTCCTTTCCTGCAAAGATGAAATATGTTAAATGGTAAAAATTTTAAGTATTTTAAGTTTTTCATGGATATAGTGATTCGCCCCTCCCCTCTCAGTATATCATGTATTCAACATCTTCCCCATGTTATTCAAAGCGTGGTGTAGTATCTTACTTTATTCTCTTGGGGGAGGAGTATTCTTTCTCATTTATCTATGAGCTAGGAAAATATGTTTGATATGAGTGAAAGGGCTTGAACATATTCACATTGCTAAACTATGGATGTCTGAGCACATTACATATATGCTTCCTGTTGGATGTCTTATCAAGATAGCACAGACAGATACATGAGCTTTTAGATATACACTAAGCACTACATGGAAGAAGGTAGATTTGTTGTACTATAGGATGACCCTTAATTGGTTGTAGCCAACCGATATTAGAGGGAGACCAGCTTGTGCAATGGTGTTAAAAAAAATACATTGTGACAGATGAGATATAGGTGGAGAGATTCCTTTCTAGAGGGTCACCACAAATACATTGTGTTTCCCTTTTATTTTGATAGTGTGAGGACATAGTTTGTTTTCCAATGGGGTGCACTAGGAGAGGTGTTGATCTATATATATGGGTAGTATCACAAAGTGAGGCTCGGGGCCCTTTCGAGACCTATACTAGATTATATTGAGGATATTGATTCAGCAATAAAGGAGGGACAATATCCAAAGGTGTTAGGTTATATTGATGATGTAGACACACTCAAAGAGTATTAGAGACACCATGAGTAGCATGGAATGTGCCTCAAATTTTTGATAGGCTACCCCATAGGTGATCTTGGGTGCTGGATGAGACTAGGAGAATGAACAGAGAGGGATGGTGAGTAGGAGGAGCCTGATGAGGAGGAGGGAGTTAAGATGTGTATCCTAGAGAAGTGGAATAGGAGGGACCTATCAGGGGTTGTTAGGGAGTAGAGGAGGATGAGGAGGAGATAGAAAAACACCCTTCACAAGAAAACCATGGAGGGTCATTTCAAAGTAGCCCCTAGTAGGGGTAAACATGTATACAAGCACAAAGAGATAAGCTCATCAATGGCCCAAACCCCATCCTACAACTTAACACCACCAACTCTTGTTTCCTACAGTTTAGTGTGGCAGGAGGGAGATATAGGTAAGGAAATTGTGATATATATTCTTATGTATGTATGTATGTATGTATGTATGTATGTATTATGATAAATTCATGATGATGATATTTATATTATTAAGTTTGATATCTTGCAGCTGGCAGTGTTGAATGACATCACTTTTTGAGTCGTGTACTCAGAGATATGGTTTAAAATATATATTCCATCATCTAAGTAGGTGACTTATGTATTGTTACCCAAATTTTTACATGCGGGATAGAAGTCATAACATTTAAAAATTTGCATAAAGATACATCCCTTTAACATTACTGTTTAGCCAAGACAAATGAATACATTACTATTACATTCATATTATCATATTTTATTTGTACTCTAAGTTTTGATCAAATTCACACTTTCATATTCATAAATGATCATTACATTGTGCATTCATACTGAATGTATTAAACAAGTGTTCCTTCAAGGTCACATCTTGCATACTGAAACTTAGAGGACATATGCAAAAAAGAAATTAAGAAGGAAGCATGATGAAGTCTAGGGTCTATGTATTGCCTTTAAGAGGTCTTCTAGTTTCTGGAGTTGTTCATCTGCATCATCTGAAGTCTTTCATGTCTTGGTCTTATGTCTGTCTGTCCTGCATCCTAGGTCTCCTGTTGTTCCCGTTTCCTGCAGCGTCATAGGGGAAAAGATGTTAGATCCAATTGGATCTAAGCAATACATAAAAGCCTAAAAAACACCATGCATCAGTCAAACTTCTTGACCTGCATATTAACTAATGATATCAATGTGATAGAAAGATATGAATTTGCATTGACAAAATAATAATATCAGAAAGACATATCTTTATGAAAATCCTATGCTATGTTTGAAAGATGCAGTGAGTGTCACGAGCCCGTGCTCAAACTTCATTAACAATAAATAAACATTTTCATCTTGTTGTACTTATTATATTAAAGTGTAGATTCAGTATCAATGTGAATTATTTACAGTGGACAAAGCTACAGAATGCAAGCTGAACATAAAATTAAAAATATGTATTGATTGCAACAGAGAATGTGTAACCAATAGAAGAATTTCATAAAGATCAGAGTACTTATCTACTGTGGAAATAAGAAAGTGTGTTAAGCATCTCTCAGTCATAATCATCTTCTAAGGTTTGTGAATGTTATGAGTGAAAGATGTAATGGTTTTGTGTTTTAATAGATTATATCTTTAAAACATTTTTTACTCATAACCTTGCAACTTTAGTGAGTCATTAAGAGGTGTTTTCATGGTTTCCTGGAGCAACTATTCAGCTTGGCCAAACTCATCATGTATGAATTGCAAAGGAGAGAGTTCATCAACTCATCATGTTTATAGCTGTTAATTACACAAGGTTTTATTCATTTCAGAAAAAGAGAGTCAACAATTTGAAGTGCTCTATGTTATCAACAGAATATCCTGAGGTTGATGCTAAAATTGATAAAGATACGGTTGACAGTAATTCAAGATTTCATCAATATGAGAAGTAAGTTTCATGTCAATTTCAGAAAATGACCACAAGCTGCTTACTGGTATTCCAGTTATTAAGATGTAAAGGGATTTTTTTCCTTTAAGTAACTGTTGAACTTGTTTATAAACCAGTAACAGTCATGATTTCAAAAGAATAATGAAATGACAACAGTAAAACAGTGACTGTTACTATTTTATAAGCAAGTTCATATTTATGCCAGTCATAAATATCATAAAGTGCTTCAAATGTATTTACAGTTGTCAGTATGAACTGTGGTGAATAGGTTTTGGGTTCACAAACTTTCGAACCCATATAGCAAAAGGAGATCGAATGTTTGACTGTTACTAATAATGTAATTGACATTATTAGTAACAGTCAAAAAATCGAGATTGACATCATTGGTCACAGTGAAAACCATGGTTTATACCAACAGTGACTGTTGGAATCAAATGCTAGCCACGGTTTATAACAACAGTGAGTTCAAAAGAAAGTAACAGTGAATATCAATGAAGGCAATGACACTTCAAACCCGTAGATGATGGTAATTCATAAACCCAGCTCGCAGGTGGAGAACAATCACAGCATGATAGCAGTCATAGAATGGTGAGCTCGTAGGTGGAGAATGATCATAGTATGGTAAGAAAATCATAGTATGGTAAGATAAACAACAGTGAGTATCGCATATGGCATGTGAACTTTAGTGAACAAAGCTCGGGTTCATAAACTTTTGAACCCGCATGTGCAAAATAACAAAGAATCAACAACGTGTTCAATAAAAGAGAACATTCAGTAATGCATGGAGTCATATTGAATCGAACCCATATAAAAATGGGGAACTGCAGTGACAAGACAAAGAAGTAGCAGATGAAAGCTAAGGAACAGTTCAATAGAGATACAAATGATAGATGCCATAAAGCATGATATGGGCTCATGTTCAATAAAAGAGAACCTTCAGTGATGCAAAGTAAAGGAATGAAACAATAAGTTTGACCATTGAAAACATAGATACAACTATAACTCATAAACTGTGAGTATAACAAAAGCAACAATGGAACAAACAGTTAACAAGGAGAAATGCATGCTCGAACTTGTTAATTCATTGCAAAATCAACAGAAAGTTCAAAGAATAACTTACAGTTCACTGATGGAGAGACAAAAACAAATGCTGAGTTCTAACAAAGTTGCACACAAAGGAAGTAACAAATGAAGGCTCAAGTCTAGCAGCAGTCAAAGATTCTCATAGTCAAGCTGAGCTCCTTCATAGTTACAGGAAGCTTAGGGTTTCATTTCCCTGAGATTTCTCTGAGAAGCTTCAAGAGAACACAAACACAAATGCCAAGTAAAATGGAATAACCATTTTGGAGTCTGCCAAGCAGAGAGGGCATTCAATGCATGACAGTGCCAGCTCGAGCCTGGAAAACTGAACATGCCACCTTTCATTCTTATCCCCATCGGTTCTTTCAAATGCATTGGAAGTGGATTGAGGGTCATGTCAACTTCTCCAGTTTGCAATAGGTCACACTTAGATTTCCATCTAAGTTAGGAAATAAGATAGGGGTGGGGTTTTATGCATTTTTGGTTAAATTTTAAATAGGTTTTGCAATGTAAATGTTGGTAAAACAATGTAAAAAGGATTTATATCCTTTATTAAAACCAATATTTAGGAGGGAGATGTCATTTTCAAAACTGGCCTTTAGGGGCTAGGTTTTAGGCACTAACCATGCCTTAGATTTAGGGATGTGCTATTTTGGAGGAGCTAGTTGTTAGGCTGGATTTTAGGCATCATTTTGGCCTTTGATTTGGGGATGATCTATCTGTTTGGAGGAGAGTTTTGGAGGGAGATGTCATTTTTGAAATTAGCCATGTGGGCTATTTAGTGGACCTTCTACTTCATGTTATGGGGGTTTAGATTTTGTGGAAAAGAGGTTTTAGTGAACTATTTTGTTCCTATACCACTTTTTCATTTTTTTTGTATCCATTGGGTTGCAGATTTTGGAGAGAGGGCATTTTAGTGAACATAATGTTCCTAGGTGATTTGAAGGCCATTTTTGTAATCATCTTGTTAGATTTTTGAAGAAATGAACCAGATTCTTTGACTCCCATTTTGTGTACTTGTTTTTCAAATATTGAATCATGTTTCATCTTTTCTAGCAAGTGTTAAATTGGTTATTATCTGAAGGAAGTGAATGAACTTCTGTTCCTTCTCAAGAAAATTAGCTATCCCTAGGCCTTGCATGAGAAATGTATGTTGTTAATTCTCCAAGCTGTTTGTGGTAGAACGTTGATAGCATGAGTTTGTTAACCTATATGTTGAATAGAGAATCAAATTGTTAAAGTATTCGTTTGTGAGTCAGGATTGAAATTCATCTTTTTGAGAAGTCTGAATTATTCATTGGTGTATCACCCTAATCTTTTTAGTTATAGTATTCTTTTCCCCTTTCCCAATAGTTTGCAGATCAGGAAATTGATATTCCATATTTTATAGGAACTGGCCTAAAATTCCAGAGATTCCTCTTCATTCATAGTCTACCCACAGCTAGGAGAGGTTTCCATTGTCAAGATATAATTGTTGTTAGCCTTAATGCCTGATGTAAGGTAACAATTCAAAGCCTGAAAATGTATCATTTTTATATGTAGGATGATATGTAGATCTCTTTGATCCTAATAGAATGGAGCTACAGATAGTGAAAAAGGAACGAGAGTAGTCTGATATATTGTAGTGCAAGATAGCTCAAAATAGATAGGAGCTACAATAGATGAGAGGATTCATAGAATGACTAGAGATGCAGAGCTTCTTGAGGAACCATTCATAGTCTATGGTATCTCATATGCATTCCTCATTTCCCTAACATTTCCCATATCAAGGCCCGGAGGACTCTAGCATTCATCATCTTATGGATGAGAGTTGATTGTATATGTTTATGTTTTTCAGACTATGTTATTGTATCACCACACACACACACACACACACACACACACACACACATATATGACATTCTTGACGTACTTTAATGCGATTAACAATATTTTGTTCTGCTTATGACAGATATTTTGAAAACATGGTGATGAATTTAAATGTCTGATTTTAATTCTATTATGATTGATTTGATATTAATGTCATAAAGTTTAAAATGATATTCATGTGTTTTATTTAAACATAAGTAATGGTTAAAAAATATAACTATTCTTGATGTAATGCACCAATGTAGATAAATGTAAATGTTATCTAACTAACTAACTAAATACACCATAATCTATCAAAACATAGTACATGAAAACAATTAATAGTATGTTAATATATCCAAGCAATATCTTAATCAATGGAAAAATACATTACAAATGAATCCAACACAAAACACATCTTTTTCCATGAATGAAGAAACATATAAAATCTAGTAAAGAACAATACTTAACCATCTAACACATGTTCATTAGTGAATAAATTTAGGCTAACATAAAACTTGATAAAGAAAGAGAAAACAAAAAAGAGAGATAAGAAGGAAATATTGCAAGAGGGTTAAGCATAATATCAATGCAAATGCATAAAATTTATGGGACCTCTAAGAGGCGTACCATCTATATATACTATTTTATAGGTACCTGAAGCATATACTTTAGTAATTATGAAGGCGCCAAGCCAATTAGGACCAAGTTTTCCTTTTCTTTAGTCAGTGCATTAATTTTGCCATGGTTCTCGTAAAGAACTAAATCTCCTATCGAAAATGATCGTTCAAAAACATTATCATTTTATCTTATTCGTAATGGTTTTTGATAAGCTTCAATATGCTCAACAACATTAATAAGTTATTCATTAAGCATTTCAAATTTTTGAAGATGTTGTTTTCTATAAGCCTTATTGTTAATAAGTCCCGTATGAGAAATTTGTGATGAAGGAATTACTAACTCCAAAGGCATGATTATTTCAAAATCGTAAACCAAGTTATAAGGAGTGGTTCCTATAGAGGTAAAAATACTTTTTCTATAGGTCCATAAATAATAATTCAATTGAGTATGATAATCCTTTCCATGTTTATTATTAGTCTTACAAAGGGTTTTCTCAATTATCTTATTAGAAGATTCAGGTTGTCTATTCGATTGACAATAGTAAGGAGAAGAAAAATGCTACTTAATGTGATATATCTCAAGGAATTTCATCACATCCTTATTTTTGAAAGACGTACCATTATTTGAAATTATAGTCAAAGGTATAGCGAATTGAGAGATAATGTTATCCTAGATGAAGTTATAAATAACATCAACTATAGCACTATGAAGGGGAATAACTTCAACAAATTTAGTGAAGTAATCCATAGTAGTAATAATAAAAACATGTCCTTGTCAAAAAGGAGGAGAATTCTTTTCCAATGAGATCTAAACCTCATCGATTGAAAGACCATGATGCTACCTTAGAACAAAGTTCATGAGTAGGAGTATGGATTAATTTTCTATGTTATTGACATTAATTTCATTGTTTCTATTGTGGTTCCACAACACACGCCCCATTTTAGCCACTTGGCCTAATGGGGACCCCCTTTTTCAGGTCTTTCAATTTTTTTGGTGGATTGAAGTCCTTATGGTAAACCTGGCTAGGTAAAAAGTGAGTCAGATTGTGGGCCCCTGGTATGCTCCCTATAGTTGGATGCTAGTTTGGTTTCCCTTTAGGTCTTCCTTCCTCACCTTTTTTCCTTTTCTTTCTGAGGTCAACTTTTGGGTTAGGGTTTTTTTTTCATTGATGTCCACTTTAGACTTAGCCATATTTTTCCCTTTTCAGACTTTCAGAGTTGCGAAGTTACTAGGACCTCTGCAACCCTAAAATCTCAAATGCCTAATGCCTCCCACATCCTTCAAAATGACTTAGGCATGATTTTCATATTTTCAAACTTTTGGAGTCAAAAAATCCAAAAAGACATGAGTTTCATGTTTTCAAACTTTTGGAGTCCAAAAATCCAAAAAGAACACCTTGCAAATGGCTTAGGCTTGTTGAGTCCTCGCACCTTTGGGGTCATCAGAGTTTCAACCTCCAAAACTTCCAAAGTGTTGCAACACTTTGAAACTTCAATTTTGTTGTCGCCATGCGACAATTTTAGGTTTTCAGACTTTCACAGTATAGGATTATTTCAAACTACGAAGGTTCAAAAGTTTGAAAGGTCTAGTGAGCTCGAAAGTCTCATATTTTGAAAGGTCCTTTTTGGGGTTTCTTTTCTATGTTTTAGTATTTCACATTTTCATAAGTCTTTAGGGAATTTTGGGGCCTTGAATTCATGTGAAGATTTCACCTTCAGCTTTTTCTTTCAAGGAATAGATCTAGAACTCTTGGAGACCTTTCTAGAAAAGTAAACGGTTCACAATTATGAGCTAGGGGCAAGAAGTTATGACTTCTCCAAGCAGGCCTAATTTTGTATATATATGTTTTGTAGTTTTGGTAGTCTTTCTAGTCCAAATTTTTAATTCGGATTGTAATAAGAGTGGTGGATTAGAGAAAATTCTTGTTTTCAATAACATGTTGCTAACCACTACATTTGCATACAAGATACAAAGATTTCATCTCCTCAACTAGTGAAAATAATTTCAGAAAAGACAACAACTCTGCCAATGAAGTTTCATTTCAAAGGATACCACACCCCCACTAAGATGGGAAATTTGCACATTTGAGATCACAGACACAAATGTAGGTTAGTCCTTGTGCCACAAGAAACATCATTCAACAACTTAATGGGATGGTTGTTGTAGTAAACACTGAGGAAGATCTACAACAAATGTTTTACTTAAGCAAAGTGTGAACAAAATCATGGATGACATTGAGGAAGGACAAAAATTTGAGGCACGCCTTTTGGGATTTAGGAAGAAGAAACAAGAGAAGTTGAACTCCATGAATTTGTCCAATTTTGATCAGGTCAAAGGGATTACAGAGAGATTCAGCAAAGCTAACCCAACCATCCTTCTAGAAAACTAAGTGTCATTTTGATACTTAGTCATTTTTGTGGACTTCAGTCATTTTATGGACTTCGCCATTTTTTTTAGTCATGAGATTTTTGGAGTTTTGGATTTCAGAGATGTCTACAACCCCAAAACCCCAAAACCCTAAAAAATCCTAAATCATTCATTTTGGACTTAGCCATTTTTCAGTCATGAGATTTTTCAGAGTTTCATATTTCAGAGATACCTACAACCCTGAAACCCCAAAAAATCCTAAATCAAGTCATTTTGGACTTAGCCATTTTTTTAGTCATGAGATTTTTCGAGTTTCAAATTTTAGAGATATCTACAACCCCGAGACTCTGAAACTCTGAAAAGTTCATTTCAAGACTTAGTCAAATTTTGCAAAATGGAGATTTTGACACTTAGCCATTTTTTTGAAGGGGTCATTTTTTATACTTGGTCATTTTTTCAGCCTTTCAGAATTTGAAAGTTTGAAACTTCAGGGGTCCTAAGAGTCCACACTTAGACAATTTTCAGATCTCCATTTTTTTGAGCAAAGGTTGGGGTCCAATTTTTGGGTCATTCCAGTGTGAAGAAGGTTTTTTACATGAAGAAGAAGAAGAAGTTTAAGATCAGATTGCTTGTGGACTAAGGTTTGTTTTGGTTTAACTAGAATTTTTCCATCAGTTGTCCACACAAAGACAATCCTAGGTGAATACTTTAAGGGGAAACTTGAAGATCAAAGTGAAGACTCTAGTTAGAAACAATGGAGCTCCAGTTTAGTTCTCTCTTCTTCTGAGCGAGTTTTACCCTTATTCTAGGGGAAAACTGAATGTAAAAGGATCAAGGATACATGAAAACTTCTTAGTAGTTAGCTCAACATATTTTTGCTTCAATAAGCTCTAGTTTTATATTTATTTTTCAATTTTACCATAGTTGGAACCCTAGTTTCAGTGTTTAAAGTTTTGTACAAATCAAAGCACTATATATGGTATCAAAACAATATAAGTAGGGTTGAATTATTGAAGCAATAAATATCTACAATTGGATCTTCATTCATGGTGTGATGCTTTTATTCTATCTATGCAAAATTAATGAAGGTGTGTTTGCTTATTCATTCCTTTCAAAGAGCCAACTGTGTTTATTGTTTCTCGAATCTTTGATTCTTTAAATTGGAGTTTGTTTTTGTTCATATACCTTGTTGTGATGAATGTATGGGGAAGATCATCTTTGGGTTCAATGATAAATCCGTGTAGTGTGTGTGCACATCTTGGTGGCTTCACGATTTGATAAATTTTGAAAATCTTGCATGCGTAAATACATTTTATCTCCAAATGATTACATCGATTGGGTCTACAATTGCAATGGGGTCTGATTTATATTTAGTGGATTTCTCTAAACCTTTCTGTCATTTGAATTCACAAAGATGGAATAACAATGGTTTATCTGCATTAGTATTTCATTTTTAGTAAAATTTACTTTATTCTTGTCATTCTATACTTCAGGGCTTCCTTCTTCACAAATATTGCACTGATGAAGGCTGTGGGATTATTTCCATCACCCACTTTCACATCAGCCACATTTGCACTTTTCTTTGACTGATCACTTTTCTTTTTCTAGAATTCACTTGTATAATGACCAAATTTAGGGAAATCATAAAGCTTCCATGACCTCTGCCTCTTGAGCCTCATTTAGAGTTGTTTCTTCCTCTCCCCTGCCTCTTGCATTTTCTTGAGCTTTTGAAGATTTATCTTGGGAAGAATTTGCAGACCTATTAAGGTGTTTCTCATGGGTTTGGACAGAACCAATTAACTCATCAATATTCAATGTTGAGAGATCCTTTTCCTCTTCAATGGCAATAACTATTGTATCATATCTTGAGGACAAACTTCTCAAGATTTTCTCTATTATTATTTTCTACTCCATGGTTTCTCCATTTGTTTTCAAATGGTTTATCAAACAAGAGACCCTTGGGCTAAAATTAGCAATGGACTCACTGTCCTTCATGAGAAGAGTCTCAAATTTCTTCAAAGCATTTGGAGCTTAACCAAATAAAATTTCTTAGTTCCTTTAAAACTTGTATGGAGGATATCCCAAGCTTCTTTGGAATAATCACCTACTACTATTATGGGAAAGATCACCTTTTTCAAGGTTGTTTCAATAAAGATCAAAGATTTTACATCTTTCCTCCTTGAATCCTTCAATGGAGTCTTTTGATTGTTTCAGAGGGCAAAAAATAGAGCTGGGTCAATGATATCCAAAAATCCATTGACTAGAAGCTCCCATAAATCATTTTATACCATTATGGTCTTCATCTTCTTTTCCCAAACATTATAGTTTTGTCCAATTAAAGGATAGTGGCTAATGCTACCTCTTTCCTCTATCTATCCATGTCTCTTGTGCCATAAATTCGAACACCCAAAAAAAAAATGCCCAAAATCACAATGATTGAGGGCCAAATAGCTCTGATACCATGTAAATATTATAGAATCTATCTATAATATGAAAAAATCAAAACTAAATTCTCTTTAATAAGAAAATAACAAAATCCCCAGTACAGGGCAGAACAGAAACACAGAGATTGCCATTCTGTTTCCCAATCAGTAGGAATCCAGAGTGGAATAAGATCGAAAAAGGAGACAACAAAATACAGATAGAGGCCTAGAGATATGCAAGCTTCTTCTTGCTTCTATTAAACTGAAAATAACTTCTACTGTAAACAAACTAAACTTGTAGCTATTTGAAGCTACATACAATTTCCTGGAGCTTCTCAAAGCTCTCACAAGATTACCTGGAGAAATCACTGCTCAAGAGAATAATCACTTACAACTGTTGTTGCAATAAACTTATCTAATAAAAATAGAGTAATACATAAACATTCTCTTACTGCTGCATACACAAATACAATTTTACTTCTTTCTTGTGGAAGAATAAATAACATTCTTCCCTTTAAAGTACTTTTTGTCCAAAGAAAAGGAAAATCAGATTCCACAAATCTGATTTGAACTCACCTACAGTATTAAATGCAACTGCACATCAGGAGTGAGATAAGGATAAAGATCCAATAAGTCTTCATAAAATATCTCTCTTTAAATTCACTGCTGATAATATTTCTCAAGATCAATAACTAGATGTTGAAAACTTATGGAGGCTTCTATTAGGTAGGTGTCCATCAAGAGAGGGTTAGAGAAATCTAATTTGGTTTAAAAATCTAGAAACATCATGTCTAAAAGAGTTGAATTGATCTTGTAATACATATGATTTCCTTCTCATCTTGGTAACGGTTTTATAAAGAGAAAGAAAATCTATAATATAGAGGTCAAACAATTTAGCTTTAGGAACTTTTGACCATATGTAGTTGGCATGTGTGTATCCAAGATTAAAAACTAAAAACTTTAAGAGTATTACTATACTAGTAACATCAAGTACTACCATTCGTTCCTTCTTGGGAATCTCTGTTACATTCACTCTTTAATTTTATTTGACAATAGCTTTAGTGGGTGGATTCCCTAGTTAATTTGTTCCCTCGCCCGCCCTACAGTTCTTGATCTTTCAGAGAATGAATTTAATTGGAGCATACCTTCTTGCCTTCACAATATTTCTTCTATAACCAATCTTGACCTTTTTTACAACTAGCTTAGTGGAAGCATACCAGATTCCCTTACAAGTCTCTTTTTGTTGAGTTATTTAGATCTTACAAAGGGTTTTCTCAATTATCTTATTAGAAGATTTAGATTGTCTATTCGATTCACAATTGTAAGGAGAAGAAAATGCTACTTAATTTGATATATCTCAAGGAATTTCATCACATCCTATTTTTTGAAAGAAGTACCATTATTTGAAATTATAGTCAAAGGTATAGAAAATTGAAAGATAATGTTATCCTAGATGAAGTTATAAATAACATCAACTATAGCAGTATAAAGGGGAAAAACTTCAACCCATTTAATGAAGTAATCCATAGTAGTAATAATAAAAACATGTCCTTGTGAAAAAGGAGGAGAATTTTTTTCCAATGAGATCTAAACCTCGTCGATTGAAAGGTCGTGATGCTACCTTAGAACAAAGTTACTGAGTAGGAGCATGGATTAATTTTCTATGTTATTGACATTAATTTTATTGTTTCTATTGTGGTTACACAACATTTTATCCAATTTGCCTAACGGGGACCCCATTTTTTCTGGTCTTTGAGTTTTTTTTTGGTGGTTTGAAGTCCTTAGATTTAACCTGACCAGGTACCTAGTGATTCAGATTATGGGCCCCTGGTGTGCTCCTGAAAGTTGGATGCCAGTTTGGTTTCCCTTTAGATCTTCCTTCCTCACCTTTTGTCCTTTTCTTTTTGAGGTCAGCTTTAGGGTTTAGGGTTTTTTTTCATTGAAGTTAACTTTGGACTTAGTCATTTTTTCCATTTTCAAACTTTCAAAGTTGTGGGGTTTCTAGGATCTCCGCAACCCTGAAAGCCCAAACTCTTGATGCCTCCCGCATCCTTGAAATTGACTTAGGCATGAGTTTCATGTTTTCAAACTTTAGGAGTCCGAAATTCAAAAAAGAACACCTCACAAATGGCTTAGGCTCGCTTAGTCCTCGCACCTTTGGGGTTATCAAAGTTTTGGGCTCTGAAACTTCAAAAGTGTTGCAATGCTCTGAAACTCTGATTTTGTTGTCTCCATGCCATAATTTTAGGTTTTCAGACTTTCACAGTCTAGTATTCTTTTAGACTGTGAAGGTCCAAAAGTTTGAAAGGTCCAGTGAGCTTGAAAGTCTTAGATTTTGAAAGGTCCCTTTTTGGGGTTTTTTTTCTATGTTTTAGTATTTCGCATTTTTAGAAGTCTTCGGGACATTTTGGGGCCTTGAATCCGTGTGAAGACTTGACTTTTGGCTTTGTATTTCAATGAATGGATATATAAATCTTGGAGACCTTTATTGAAAAGTAAACAGTTCAAAATTATGATCTAGGGGAAAAAGAATTACGACTTCTCCAAGCAGACCTAATTTTGTATATATATGTTTTGTAGTTTTGGTAGTTTTTCTAGTCTGAATTTTGTAATTCAGATCATAATAAGAGTGGTGGATTAGAGTAGTTTCTTTTTTTCAATAACATGTTACTAACAACTACATTTTCATACAAGATAAAAATATGTCAACTCCTCAACCAGTGAAAATAATGTCGGAAAAGACATCTCTACCAATGAAGTTTCATCTCAAAGGATACCACATCCCCACTAAGATGGGAAATTTGCACATTGAGATCATAGATACAGATGTAGGTCAGTCCTTGTGCCATAGGAAACATCATTCAACAACTTAATGGGATGGTTGTTGCTGTAAACATTGAGGAAGATCTGCAACAAATGTTCTACTTCAAGCAAAGTATGAACAAAATCATGTGTGGCATTAAGGAAGGACAAAACTTTGAGGCATGCCTTTTAGGGTTTAGGAAGAAGCAAAAAGAGAAGTTTAACTCCATGGAGTTGTTCAATTTTGATCAGGTCAGAGGGATAATAGAGATATTCTGCAAAGCTAACCCAAACATCCTTCCAGAAAACTAAGTGTCATTTTGATACTTAGTCATTTTTTGTAGACTTTGGTCATTTTTTAGACTTCGCCATGTTTTTTAGTTATGGGATTTTCAGATTTTTGGACTTTGGAGATGTCTACAACAAGGAAAAAATGAAACCCTGAAAAATCATAAATAGTCATTTTGGACTTAGCCATTTTCCAGTCATGAGACTTTTGGAGTTTCAAATTTTAGAGATGTCTACAACCCTGAAACCCCGAAACCCCGAAACTCTAAAAATTTCATTTCCAAACTTAGTCAAATTTTGCAAAGTGGAGTTTTTGACTCTTAGCCATTTTTTTGAAGGGGCCATTTTTTATACTTATCCATTTTTTTAGGTTTGGTTTTTTGGCCTTTCGAACTCTGAAAGTATGAAACTTCAAGGGTCCTAAGAGTCCACACTTAGCCAATTTTCAGATCTCCATTTTTTGGATCAAAGGCCGGGGTCTGAATTTCAGGTTCATTCCACCATGAAGAAGGTATTTTGCATGAAGAAGAATAAGTCTAAGATCAAATTTCTTGTGGACTAAGTTTTGTTTTGGTTTAAGTGGAAACTCTCCATCAGTTTTCCACTCAAAGAGAAAAGCCCAGGTGAAGACTTTAATGAGAAACTAGAAGATCAAAGTGAAGACTCCAGTTAGAAATGGTGGAGCTCTAGTTCCATTCTCTCTTCTTCTGAGTGATTTTTACCCTAATTCTAGGGGAAAACTGAATGATTCTAGAGGAAAACCGAATGTAAATGGATCAAGGATCCATGAAAACTTCTTAGTAGTTAGCTCAACACATTTTTGCTTCAATAAGCTCTAGTTTTAGATTTATTTTTCTATTTTAGAATAGCTGAAACCCTAGTTTCAAGGTTCAAAGTTTTGTAAATCAAAGCACTATATATTGCATCAAAAAAATATAAATAGGGTCAGATTATTGATGCAATAGAGATCTACAATTGGTGCTTCGTTCATGGTGTGATTCTTTTCTTCTATATATGTGAAATTAATGAATGTGTGTTTTCTTATTCATTCCTTTCAAAGAGCCAACTGTGTTTATTGTTTCTTGAATCTAAAATTATTTAAATTGGAGTTTGTTTTTTGTTCATCTAACTTGTTGTGATGAATGTATGGGAAAGATCATCTTTGGGTTCAACGATAAATCCATCTTATGTGTGTGCACATCTTGGTGACTTCACAATTTGATAGATTTTCAAAATCTTGTGTGCGTAAATACATTTTCTCTCCAAATGATTGCATCTATTGGGTCTACAATTGCGACGTGGTCTGATTTATATTTAGTGTGTTTCTCTAAATCTTTTCATCATTCAAATTCGCAAAGAAGGACTAACAATTGTTTATCTCCATTAGGATTTCATTTTCATAAAAAATTACTTTATTCTTGTCACCCAAATCTTTTAATTCTCTGTCATAAATCTGAAGCAATTGGAATCATCTTTAGTTTTAAGCATAAATTTGCATCATTAGTGAAATACATTCATTGATAAATCGATTAAATACAAAAAATTACTAAAGTTGTTTTGCAATTTGACGTCTTGAAAGTACCAGCAAAGGCCTCCTTGTGAACATTCACATTTATCTTCAACTAAGTTACCAAGCAGGTTGTACCACGACCATAGAGAACCTTGGGAATAACTTCATTATTATTTCAAGAGAGGAAATCGAATCTCAAGATCCTAGTAATTGACTTGTGTAAAAAAAATGCTCAATAGTTTCACAGTGGAAAAATAATCTTGTTCCATATTTTTCCAATACTATCAAATTCTAAGTAACTTATTAACTAAATATTTTCCACCAAAATTCCCCAAGAGCCTTAATGAGATTCTTCAAGGTCCATAGGGATCCTAGTTTTACTAAGGCATTGAAGGAGAAGACCATTTTAACCTCATCTAAAAATGAAATTAGAAATAATGATATATCTAGAAATAAATTTTATATTCGAGCTCTAGTGTTTCATGTAGCAGATTCATGTTCAAAGTACCATCTCATAAATAGTAAAAGATATGAGAATACCATTTATTAGAATCAATATTAAAGAAGCAATTAACATGAACATAGCTATACAATATAATAGGATTTAGGAGATTATGTATAGTGAATTGATAATCCATAGAAGGATATTTTATTGTAAAGAGATGCAACACTTTTCATTACATCCACATGTCTATTATCAATTCATGGTAAGGAGTAAATAGTACAAATAATAAATTTGTTGAACAAGCATAAAAACTGGTCATGATATTGGGATAATTTAGAATGGTTGGTTTGATAAATGTCTTAACTTGTTTCATAAATAATTGTGAATCACTTTAGATGCATACATGTTGCACATTAAGGGATAACATTAATTTAATCCAGAAATAAGGGCTTCATATATTTTTCAATATTATTAGTGCAAAGGAAATTAAGGCGATGCGATAGATGAAGTGTCTTTCTCAGAGGAGGTGCTAATATAACACCAATGCCAGAGAAAATTAGACATCTAGATCCATCAAAGAATAATTCCCATGTGTTATCCACATCTATGTGAAGGACTTGATTTTGTTAGGAAAAGAGGTTGAATTATGAATAGCATCAGGTGAAGGAGCCTTAGCCAAATAGTCGGTCAAGGCTTATCCTTGAATTGAATTTTGAGAGAAACATTTAAGGTCAAATTCACTTAACATCATAACACTTTTTGCAAGACATCTAGAAAGATTTTTTTTTAGAAAATAAATATTTTAAAGGATAAAATTTTTTGAGGACATGAGTTTCAACATTAAGGAGATAATGCCATAATTTTTGAGTGGCAAAAACCAAATAAAGATATTGTTTCTCAATTGGAGTGTTGCGTGTATCATAATAAAGCAAATTTTGACTTATATAATAAATAGGTCACTATTTTCCATCCTGATCATGTTGAGTCAAAAAAACTATAAGGGCATGAGAGGAAGCATAAGATTAGAGAAGTAATGGTTGATTGGGTATATAGTATGCTGTAAAATAGGAGAATTGGAGAAATATTTTTTCAATTCATTAAAATCTTCTTGAAAATCAGCATTCCAGTGTAAAGTGTTATCTTTATTTAACAATGAAGTGAAAGGAATTGTTTGATCTACAAGGTATGACACAAATCTAAAAATAGCTTGAATTTTTCCTTGTAAGATATGAAGTTGTCAAATATTTAAAGGAGGTGGCATGTTAAAAATAGCACCAATCTTAGTTTTATGCACTCCAATTCCCATATTTAAGATAAGGAATCCAAAAATTTTCCCATTATCCACTCCAAAAACACATTATTGAGGGTTCAAATACATGTAATTACAAATTCATTCAAAGATTTGTCTGATAATATTAACATGGTCCTTGCAAGAAATAGACTTAGGAAAAATGTCATTGACATAGTTCTCTAAGATCTTATGAATATAGTCGTGAAAGATAAGCATCATAGCACATTGATACAAAGAACCACCATTATTTAATCTAAAAGGCATAACATCCCAACATAAATTTCCCCATGAAGTTATGAAAGTTGTCTTGTATTAATCTTGAGGAGGAATGACATTTTGATTATATCAGAAAAAAACCATCCATAAGGGCTAATAAAGCATGTCTAGATATAGAGGCAACTATCATATCAATGTTTAGAAGAGGAAAATAATCTTTCAAAGAAGATTTATTGATATCATGAAGGTTAGCATACATCTGTATCTTATTCTCACCTTTGGAAATAATGATAATGCTAAAAATATAAGGAGAATAATCAATAGGATACATGAAACTGACATCAGGAAGTTTTAGGATTCATATTTCTAATCCTTTTCTTCACCAATTTAGTATTAGGAACCAATAATATGTGGTGAATGGAAATATTAGATTAAATTCTAGGCATATTAGGATATATCCATGAAAATATATCTGAGAATTCATCAAGTGAAGAAAGCTCTTTTTGTTCATGTTCATCTAGACATTTTCTAATTTTTATCACCTTCTCCTTATTGTAAGAATCCATTTTCACATCAATGGTATCACTAATTAAGAGATTACTTTTTTGAGGGATATCCATAGGAAAAGTAAACTCACATCTATTTTTGACATAAATGTATTCCCTGGGTAGCATTTCATATTTAGGCAGTAAGAAAAACTAAGACTATGATCATAATTGGTGCAGGAGCACCTAGGTAGGCTAGAGGATGCATTGTAACCTAGGGATTCTTTATGTTTTTGTCTTGTAGTTATTCTAGAAAGACCACTAGGTTAATAAGGGGACATCTTGTTCCTGGTGTGTGAGAGTTAGTGAGAGGACGTGTCTTGTTAGGTCCTTAGAGACCTTTGTGTCCATTTAGGTCCAGTTAGGAGATTTTGGTATTTCATGGAAAAGTGAGCCAAAGAAGGGAATAGAGTTCCTATTTGAAGTTATTTCATCATATTTGGTGGATTGGATAAGTTTGGACAACTTTTGACCATGTTTGGATAGCCTATCCAAAAAGTTGCAAAAGTTGTCAATGTTGTCATTGACAACATTAAATACTTCTAATGCAAGATTGCAATTTAGGTGGAATTGGTTAGATAACTATCTGAAACCGATGAATTAGTATTTGGGTCGACTATATAAGACCATCCTCGAGATGTGTGAAGGGTTGGAAAGTTTGAGAAATTTTGTGTACGGACTGTGTATGACAATAGCAGTGACTGTAAAGGTGTTTGGAGGTGATATGATAGTTTAATGGATTAAATTCAATTCTGTGAGCATTGTTTTGAGTAATGTAGATTGATATAATATTTTTTGTGGTGTTAGTTTGTTTGATCAAATAGTTTTAGTTTCTTGTGTAAATTTTTTTATTTTTAGCACTATCGCTGTCATAAACTAAGCACTGTGAACAAATGGAGTCTTAAATCTATTTTCCACCGTGGCACTTGCATGGGATTTTGGATTATGAGAGTAGACTCTATGTACATTGTGTACAGAGAAGGAGGTGCCCAAGAAGTTATGGCAGATATTTTTAGGTGATGCCCTAGGCGAGCCAGTGTGGCATGGCTAGGGATCACCAGTGATTGCAGAGCTGGTTTGAGGGATTGAGAGCATTCATAGCTTCAATATTTGAATGTGGGAAGGTAGGGTAGTCAGTGAAGGATCCTTAGTTTAGAGGATAAGGTTGGAGGAGCTATTTTTTTAGTCAAGAAAATCCATTTCTTGTGCAGACAGTGACAAAGACCTAAAAACTCTAAATTTTAGGCATGAATGTAGGAGGTATTGTATGGACACCTTTGAGAGCCAAGACCTAGAAAATACTTAGGTTATTGAAAAAGGGTATCAGGATATGAAGTTTTTTTTCATACTTTTTTGGAGGTTTTAAGATTTATTGCATAAAAAGAGCCTAATTAGGCCTAAAGATTGTAGCCCTCTTTTGGGTGAATTTGCCTTGGAATTTTGAAGTCGATTAGGGTTACACTTCCAAGTAAGGTTGTGGACATTGAAATTGGTCCTTTCAACAATATTGAAGACTAAATTTCCATTTGGAAATGTTTGAGATCCATTTGGTTTAGATTGTGTAGATGGAGCAAGAAAGACCAAATTGGGTCTTGGAGAGAGCATGAAGAGTTTGGGTTCTACTTTGTTGGTGTTCACTAGTTAAAAGTGTTAGGTTCTTGTGAGAATAAACCTAAGGATCCTAGGGTTAGTGAAAAAATCCTAGCAGGTCAATGAATTGGCCTAGGAGACCCTAGAAGAAGCTAGGGAAAGAAAGACTAGTGCTACATCAGAGTGGTATAAGAGCAAGTTGAGAAACTTGGGAACATTGGTTTATGTCAGAAGTGGAATCTTGTGGTTCTACAAAGATGGTGACAAATGCAGAATTAGCCAAGGACATGGAAGAGAAAAAGGAGAAAAATAGACTCCTTGAAGATACCTTGGAGGCAATGAGGATAATTATGGAAGAACTAGTAGATGCTACTAGGAAGAAAGACTATGAAGCTGAAACTAGTAATAGAGGCAAGCAAAAGAGGGAAGAGGAAGACTTCATCCCCGAACTAGATCTAGTATTGAATGAGGAACCTTTCTTGAAGGACATAAAGAAATTAAGTGGCAAGGATTTGGAAGGAATACCTTTGTTTGGAGGAAAGATGGATATTGAAATAGTCATGGAATGGATTGAAGAAATTGAGAATCACATCGAGTTGGAGGGGATAAGTGAAGCACAAAAGATCAAAGTGACCAAGTCTAGAATCAGAGGGTCAACTTTGAATTGGTGGAAATACCTTCAAGATGATAGGGTAAGTATGGGAAAGCAACCAATTGAAAATTGGAATGCTATGGTAACCGAGTTGAAGGAGAGTTATCTTTCGAAGGATTATGAAATCCAACTCCATAGGAAGAGACAAAACTTGAAATAGAAATACCTAGATGTGGCCTCATATACTGAGGAATTCTAGAGATTGTGTCTAAGGTCTAAATTACAGGAAGTAGAGTCAATAAAAGTGGCTAGATACTTGGGTGGTTTAAAGTGGAACATCCAAGAGGAGATTAGCCTATGGACACCTACCATAATTCAAAAGTGTCATCAACTAGATATAAAAGTGGAAGAAAAGAACAAGAAGAAAATGGATTCTTCCTTCAAGAACAACAATAACAATAGAGGCAGAGAAAGATACCAAATGGGTCACAGAGGAGGCTACCAATGAAGGGGTAGTGAACAAAAGTCACAAGGAGAGAACAAGTTGACAGAGTAGAAGACTGAGAATAGTTCAAGGGGAGGCTATAACAGAGGTAGAGGTAATCATGGTGGTCCTAACAAAGGAAGAGAAGGTAGGAGTAGTTCTTATTTTGAAACCATGAAATGTTATTATTGTGGACAGTTAGGCCATCCAGCCTATAGATGTCCAGACAAACCTTCTATAGAAAATAGTGATAAGAGGATAGCATATGCACATGAGGACACTTCAATTGTCAAAGCCCATGAAATAGACCATCTATATTCAGAGATGGGTGAGAATCTAATGTTCAGGAGAGTGTTGATAAGGCAGCCAATCAATGATGAGCCCAAGCATAGGAGAGCTCTGTTTAGAATAAGATGTAAGATGTTAGGCAAAGTCTGCAAAGTGATAGTGGACTTTGGTTCAAATGACAATATCATTTTAGAGGAGGTAGTAGTAAAGCTTAAGATAGCCAAGATACCCCATGTGAATCCTTATAAGGTGACATGGCTCAACAAAGGCCAAAATGTGTTGGTCAATGAACAAACATGGGTAGAGTTCTCAATAGCAGGGTACAAGGATAGATTGCTATGTGACATCCTACCAATGGATGCTTTCCATTTGCTTCTTGGGAGGCCTTGGAAATTTGATAATGGGGTAGTGTATGATGGGAAGGGGAATTCCATCACATTCAATAAAGGAGGGAAGACTTTCAAAATTTAGTCTTTGTTAGAGGATGAAGAGTCACAAACAAAAAATCCTAATGTTATGTTATGCAGTGGTAAGGAGTTTGTAAATGACATCAAGGATGATGAAGGGGAAGGTCATGCTATTATACTAAGACCTAAGGAAGAGGAACAATCAGTGAAGGAGCCATTACCAATGGAGGTGCAAGAATTGCTTGTGAAATACAAGGACATAGTGAGTGATGACACTCCTGCAACCGTACCACCTAAGTGGGTTATAAGTCATCAAATAGACTTTGTGCCAGGGATATCCTTGCCCAATAAGGCAGCATACAAACTTACTCCAGAGCAGAACTTGGAGGTAGAAAGACAAGTACAGGAACTCTTGGATGAAGGCTTGATCAAGAAGAGTATTATCCCCTGTGCAGTCCTGATTATTTTAGCATCTAAGAAGGGGGAAAGTGGAGATTATGCACAGAATCAAGGGCTATAAATAGGATTACAATAAGGCAGGGATTCCCAATCCCTAGAATAGAGGATCTTATGGATTTCCTAGGAGGGGAAATGTACTTTACAAAGTTGGATTTGAAGAGTGGTTATTCATGAGGGTGATGAATGGAAAATGACATTCAAGACCATAGATGGGTTATATGAATGGCTTGTTATGCCATTTGGTCTCTCAAATTATCCGAGCACATTCATGAGGCTCATGAATGAAGTGCTAAAGGACTTCACAGGGAAGTTTGTGGTGGTATATCTTGATGATATACTTATATAAATAGCAAGACAAGAGAGGAGCATATCAGACATGTAGAAATAGTATTGAAGAGGTTACATGAGGAGAAGTTAGCTATTAACCTTGAGAAGTGTGAGTTCTTCAAGAAAGAACTAGTTTACTTGGGCTTTGTGGTGTCCAAGGGGTCTTTGAAGATGGAAAAAGACAAAGTTTTTTCTATCTTGAACTGGCCTCCACCTACCACAACCACTGAGGTAAGGAGTTTTCATGGCCTTGCACAGTTTTATAGAAAGTTTATTAGGAACGTTAGTGGGATATGTGCTCCATTGATGGTACCTATAAAGGGTGGGATCAAAACTATGTTCAGATGGACAGTAGAAGCAGAGAACACCTTTGAGTTGTTGAAGAAACAAGTGGCTACCCAACCAATCCTACAACTCCCAAGCTTTGAGAAGTTGTTTACCATTGAATGTGATGCTAGTGGGTTAGCAGTAGGAGGGGTACTTAGTCAAGAAGGTAGGCCTATTTCCTTCTTTAATGAGAAATTAAATGAGGCTAAGAAGAAATTTTCTTCTTATGATTTGGAACTATATGCCTTAGTCCAATCTTTGAGAAAATGGAGACACTATCTTTTTCCTAAAGAGTTTATAGTATTTACTAACAATCAAGCTCTTAGTTACATCAACACTCAAGAAAAGATAAGCAATAGGAGAAGTGGATGGAGTACTTGCAGGCATTCACCTTTATTATAAAGCACAAGAAGGGTCAACTCAATAAGGTGGCAGATGCCTTGAGTAGGAGATTGTTGACAGTGCAAGAAGTCCACTTGAATAACATTGGGATTGAAAGTTTCAGAGATCTATACAAATTATATGAGGATTTTGGTGAGGCCTATAAGGTATGTGTTGATTTTGAAAATCATTTTCATAGCAAGTTCTCTGATTTTACTTTACAGAATGGATTGTTGTTCAAGGGTAATCAATTGTGTGTACCCAAGGGGTCAATGAGGATGAACCTCATATAAGATAAACATAATGGTTCTCTAAGTGGTCATTTTGGTAAGGACAAGACCTTGGAACTAGTCCAAAGGTTCTACCATTGGCCAAAGTTGGTGAAAGATATCACCAAGTATGTGGAGCAGTGTGTTATTTGCATGAAGGCCAAAGGAGGAATGAGTAATGCAAGGTTGTAACAGCATCTACCAGTCCCTAATAGGCCATGGGAGTGTGTGAGTATGGATTTTATTGTAGGATTACCCAAAACTAAATAGGGGTATGATAACATGTATGTAGTTGACAGATTTAGTAAAATGGGACATTTCATTCCATGTAAAACTACTAATGATGCTAGCCACATAGCTTATTTTTTTCTCAAAGAGATTGTAAGGATTCATGGTCTTCCTTTGAGTATAGTCTCTAATAGAGAGGTGAAATTTATGAGCCATTTTTGGCAAACATTATGGACAAGATTGGGTACTAACCTATCTTTTGGCTTAACCTACCACCCTCAAACTGATGGCCAAACTGACGTGGTAAATGGGGTGTTGGGTAACCTATTAAGGTTCCTAACTAAGGAGTATGGACAAACTTGGGATGTGGTCATTCCATAAGAAGAATATGCTTACAATGATAGCAAGAATAGAATGACAGGAAAGAGCCCATATGAAGTAGTTTATGGGATGCACCCAAGGGGTGTTTGTGAGCTCAGGGATCTTGCACTAGTACAAAAACAATAATATATGACCAAATAAACTACCAAAAATTGTAGATAAATGACCAAATTTGGTCACGTGACTAGTGGCAGTTTATTGCCGGTCATTTATCTCGTGACCAAATTTATGACTAAACTATTTTAGTCATTTATTTGGTCATTGATTTGGTCTTATATATAATCATTTATTTGGTCATTTATTTGGTCATTTGGTAGTTTATTTAGTCATTTATTTGGTCATTTGGTCATTTATTTGGTCATTTGGTAGTTTATTTGGTTATTTATTTGGTCATTTGGTAGTTTATTTGGTCATTTATTTGGTCGTTTATTTGGTCATATATTTAGTCATTAATTTAGTCATATATTTAGTCATTAATTTAGTCATATATTTAGTCATTAATTTAGTCATATATTTAGTCATATTAGGGTACGATGGAATCGAACCATCATCCTCCTACTTGTAAAGTAGGTGCTCTTCCATTGAGCTAGTACCCTTTAAAGAATAATCATACCATCTATACTAGTACTTTCCACTAAACATGATTTTAAATTTTTCCATCTATAATTCAAGGGTAGCAAAGCTTAAGGGGAGGATGACTAGTGATACTTTAAACTCAATGGTGAAGTTATTCAATGTGCAATATAAGAATGAAGTGAATGATGCCATTGAAAAATAAATTACATGTGGCTTGTTCCCCTTATTATAATGATAAGCATATATATTTAGGGGAAACCAGCCACATTAAATAGAGATAAAGTATGTACCAATGATCATACCTTCTACATTTTAACTCCTA
>MU225083.1:626188-642554 GCA_018584345.1 Thuja plicata | reverse complement strand
TTATAAGTGACAAGGGGCATTTTTTGAAGCATATGACATGTTGATAATTTTTTATTCTTTTTCAAAAATAGACATTCTTCAAAAATTGCCTAGATGCAATGAGTGCTAAGTGTTCCTTGAGGTCAATATAGACATCTCAAGTGCTCATTAAAATACATAAACAATGACCAATATAATAATAAACGTGTTAATTTTGTTCCACTATTCAAGGATATTTTTTGGATTTACATTTCACGAGACTATCATAGTAAACATTGAAAGTTAGAATTACATTTCAAGTTAGATGAAAAGAGGACTATCATGGTAAACATTAAAAGTTAAATTTACATTTCAAATTAGATGAATTAAAGAAAAAAATTTAAAAGCTATTAGAAACAACCCCTTATTTCTAAGCAATGAAGACGAATTTCTCCAAATAATGTAGTCAAATTTGAAGCAATGAAGACAAATTTTTAGACATGAGATGAGAAACCAATTCGAAATAGTAAGCCATGACTGGAATTTGTTTGATGAAAATATGTTCTCACAATAAAATGAATGAAATTGTGGAACCAAAAAGGAAAAACCCCTCAAACTATTTATTTAGTCATTTATTTGGTCATTTTACCCAATGACCAAATTGGTCATTTATTTAGTCAATTTACCTGATGACCAAATTGGTCATTTATTTAGTCATTTTACCTGATCACCAAATTGGTCATTTATTTAGTCATTTATTTAGTCATTTTAGTTGTGATTTTACCCAATGACCAAATTGGACATTTATTTAGTCATTTATTTACCAAATATGATCAGTTTTGGTCATGTAACTAAAACTTTTAGTCACGTGACTAAAATTTTTAGTCACTTAGTCATTTATTTGCCAAATTCTACTAGTGTTGGTGGGATGGAGTACAGAAGTGGCCATGCAGAGGACTTCACCCATACCATGAAAGAGATACAAGACCAAGTCAAGAAGCAGATCCAAGATAGTCAACATAAGTTGAAAGCTAAGGTTGATGAGAAAAGGAAGGATGTTTAGTTTGAAGTGGGTGACTATGTCATGGTTCACTTGAACAAGTCTAGGCTATAGAAGGGTGTCCCTACCAAGCTTCATATGAAAAGCGTAGGACCTTGCAAGATCTTGGAAAAATATGGGGATAATGCCTATAAGGTGGACTTACCATCAGACTTGAGCATATCTCTAGTATTTAATATTTAAGAATTAATCTAGTTGAGAGGGCCAGTGGATGAGATCAATCCAAATAGTCAAGGGGTTAGTGATGATGTGGAGGTTGTTGTCTTACCTCCAAAGTTTTAGATGGTGGCTAAAAAAGTTCTGGACTCCCGGGTTAAGAAGAATACTAGACACAAAGTCTACATGGAGAATTTGATTTAGTGGAAGGATAGGCTAGAGTCAGAGGCTTCATGGATTGTAGAAGCTAACTTCAAGAAAGTGGGCATTTCAGAGGATCTTTTGTTCATAGGAGTGACATAGCTTTTCCTTTTGGGGAAGTATGGTGCAGGAGCACCTAGGTAGGCTAGAGGATGCATTGTAACCTAGGGCTTCTTTATGTTTTTGGCTTGTAGTGGTTCTAGCCAGACCACTAGGTTAATAAGGGGACATCTTGTTCCTAGTGTGTGAGAGTTAGTAGGAGGATGTGTCTTGTTAGGTCCTTAGAGACATTTGTGTCAATTTAGGTCCAATTAGGGGATTTTGGTATTTCATGGCCAAGTGAGACAAAGAAGGGACTAGAGGTCCTATTTTATTTTATTTCATCATATTTGTTGGATTGGATAAGTTAGGACAACTTTTGACCAAGTTTGAATAGCCTATCCAAAAAGTTGCAAAACTTGTCAATGTTGTCATTGACAATATTGACAACTTTTAGTGCAAGATTGCATTTTCGGTGGAATTGGTTAGATAAATATCTGAAATAGATGCATTAGTGTTTGGTTAAACTATATAAGACCATCCTCGATATGTGTGAAGGGTTGGCAAGTTTGAGAAATTTTGTGTACAAACTGTGTATGACAATAACAGTGACTGTAAAGGTGTTTGGAGGTGATCTGATAGTGATTAAATCCAATTCTATGAGCATTGTTTTGAGTAATTTAGGTTGATAGAATATTTTTTGTGGTGTTATTTTGTTTGATCAAATAGTTTTAGTTTCTTTTTAAAATTCTTTTGTTTTTAGCACTATCGCTGTCCTAAACTAAGCATTGTGAACAAATGGAGTCTTAACTCTATTTTCCACCGTGGCACTTGCACGGGATTTTGGATTATGAGAGTAGACTCTATGTACATTGTGTATAGAGTAGGAGGGGCCCAGGAAGTTATGGAAGCCATTTTTAAGGTGATTCCCTAGGCGAGCCAGTGTGGCATGGCTAGCGATCACCAGTGATTACAGAGCTGGTTTGAGGGATTAAGAGCATTCATAGCTTCAATATTTGAATGTGGGAAGGTAGGATAGTCAGTGAAGGATCCTTTTTTTAGAGGATAAGGTTGGAGGATCTATTTTTTTACCCAAGAAGATCCATTTCTTGTGTAGACAGTGACAAAGACCTAAAAACCCTAAATTTTAGGCATGAATGTAGGAGGTACTATACGAATACCTCTAAGAGCCAAGACCTATAAATCCTTAGGTTATTAAAAAAGGGTATCAGGATATGAATTTTGTTCTCATACTTGTTTGGAGGTTTTAAGAGTTATTGCAGAAAAAGAGCCTAATTAGGCCTAAAGCTTGTAGCCCTCTTTTGGGTGAATTTGCCTTGGAATTTGGAACTCGATTAGGGTTACACTTCCAAGTAAGATTGTGGAAATTGAAATTGGTCCTCTAAACAATCTTGAAGAGTAAATTTATATTTGAAAATTTTTGGGATCCATTTGGTTCGGATTGTGCAGATGGAGCAAGAAAGACCAATTTGGGTCTTGGAGAGAGCATGAAGAGTTTGGGTTCTACTTTGTTGGTGTTTACTAGTTGAAAGTGTTAGATTGTTATGAGAAGAAACCTAAGGAGCCTAGGGTTAGTGAAAGAACCCTAGTAGGTTAGGGAATTGGCCTAGGAGACCCTAGAAGAAGCTAGGGAAAGCAAGACTAGTGCTACATCAATAATGAGGAAGATTGTCATAAGCTTCTAAGAACTTAGCCAGGGTATCATCGATACTAAAAATTTTGAGGAGAGGTATTGTAGATGTGTAATCATCATCAATGAGATGGGGATTAAAAGGAGAAAGATGTTCAGAAGAAAATTTAACATTAACATAGAGGAAAAGTTTTAGATATTTCTTAGGTGGTATAAAAGGATTGTATCCAAGGGCAATATAATGTTCATTACCATAATTTTATCAAGAGACATGAATTCCTTGTTCGTTCACTCTGCATCCATTACCACTAAAACCATCTTTATCTAGAAGATGATAACTAGGGTCATTATGATAGGCCAAATCAGAAAGAGATAACAAAGCCTCATAGGCAACTATGTCGTAATAGTCGGGTTAGGAAAGAGTTTCAAGTGATTCATTGGAAGTTAAAGAAGCAAAAAATTTATTACTAAGTTTTTCAGGAAGAGATGAAGTTTTATTAGATTTAGGAATAGGTTCAATTTGTTTAGGTTCTATTGAAGAAAATTTATACTCCCCTATAAAAGAGGGTGTACATGTAATACCCACCTCTTAGTTTTCTTTTCAGTTTGCGGATGCCAAACTCTTTTAGGCCTTTTATGTATGCGTGGTTTAGTTCAATTGATCTTGAGGATATTTATGTATTGCATATCATTATGTTATTGATCCATTTCTTATTATGGTATGTCTTCTGTGTTCATGTGAGTTATGGCTACTTTATGATGATTATGTATAAGTTAGGATTTTATTTTGATTATGGTTTTTTGACAATACTGACTCTAGATTTATATGCACATGGATCATTTATATGTTTTGTATTGCTATTTGATGTGCTTGATATGGTATGGGATAGAGTTGTAGTTACTTTCTTCGGCAAGATCCACACATGATTAACTAGTCTCAACCATTGTTTACTATATTATATATGCATGTATGTTCATCTTTATGATGATAGGTTTGCAAGTACCAGGCTACGTCTTCCTTGAATTAGCATACTTGTGAGCATGCACTATCACAATAATCTCAATGGTAAGAGAAGGGAGATAGTATTCAGGTCCAAACCTTACCCTAAACCTAATTGTCGTAAGTATTGGACGAGTATCAGATTGTCTACCCTACCCGGATTCGTCTAGTTGACGTGAGTTTGTGGATTCCATCCTTGTGTGTGTTTGAGGTTATTTTGTTGATTTTGGTTGAATGCATTGATATTGTGTGATTTATCATGTGATTTATTTAATTGAATATTTTTGAAATTAATTATTAAATATAGGGTATTTAACTAATTGAAAATTAAATTAAATACCTAAGTTTAATTGAAAAGTTAATTAAAGTACAATTATTGAATATTAATATTTAATTGGAAATTAGAGTAAATATAATTTTGCATTATTAAATAATTAAATATTTGAGTGCATGGATAAGATTGTGCTTTAAATATTTAATCTATTTAATACATATTTAATTAATTACAGTGCAAGTTCATTATTGGAATTGGAGTTTGAATTCAAAATGCAACTTGGTTTAATAAGTCAAAGTTGAGTTGTGCAAGTAAATAGATATTTTAATTAATAATTATTATTTACTTTCAATTTTTAGTTGAGTCCTTTTAGGGGTTAATTGGTGTGTTGTCATTAGGGTTTTCATGATTAGGGGAAGTTAATTCTCTTTAGGGGAATTCTTATCTCATTTTGGTCACAATAGGTTTTTGGAGCATTTTTGGAGAGCTTGGTGTGTTCTTGGCATTTGAAGGATTTGGGAATTTTGTGGTTGCATGTTTAATTAGAGCTTTGTGTGAATTCATAGTTTGTGTGTTCTTGGGGGATTCAAGGTTCAATCTCCTTCAAAGGCAAAATTTTCTCCATTTCTTGCATTGGATCTAAAGTAGGGTTTTGATTCTTTTTGTGGTTTTCAATTCTTGATTAAAAATGTGTCTTCATTGTGCTTGTTGTATTAGATTTCCTTAATTAGGAGTTGTTTATGAGTTTTATTAAAATGGGTGTTCTTGAAACCCTAGCTTCCTTATTGTTGAGAAAAAATATTATTTAGCATAGTAACGTTAGCCTACCCAATTTTCATAGAAAAATTCCATGTAAAACTCCTAGAAAATGAAAAAATCAACTATCCTATAGTTAGAACTATAGATGGAGAGGAAAAAATCCCTAGAAAATTAATTTCCTTGAAAAGAAAATCAATTTGTTTAAAAAATGCTCTCTGGTAAAAAGATTTACATAGAATTAAAAAATACAGTGAATAAAATTCACTAGTTAAAAAAATAGAAAAAGACAAAAAAAAGCCTTTGCAAACTTTTCGTTTTTTGAAATATTCTTTTAACAAAAAAAAACTACATTATTTACATTTTAAAAAAAAAAGATGCACTGTGAAAATTATACAAAAAAAAAATTTAAAAAAAAATTAAATGAAAATGTGAATGAGGAGGTGGTGGCCACCAACTCCCCACCTCCCCACGCGGGCGCGACAGCCGAAGCTATCGACACGGTAGCCAAAGTTGTCAGCATGACAACCGAGGCCACTGGCCGCTGACAGCTGTACGGGTGATCTCTGCGGCCCCTTCCTTAAAGGAAGGGAGGCCCACAGGTGGCCCGGGCTAGGGTAGCGGCCACATGACCCCCCACCCTTTTAATTTTGGTTTTGTTTTTATTTTTATTTTATGTGTTTAATAAAAAATTTAAATTAACTTTTTCTTTTATATCTTTCAAATTGTTAAAATATATTTTTAAATTTAGTTTTATATATATATATATTAATTTATTAATATATGTATGTATTAAAGTTAGTTTTTAAACTAGTGTTAATGAAATTTAAAGTTTAGTTTATAATAACCTTTGTTTTATTAAGTTGTATTTTAATTGATATTTAAAGAATATTCTAAATTGGATTTATCTGTTATTTATCAATTAATATTATTATCAAATGGAAGAGGGTTTTATAAATCCTTAAGTTATTATTGTTATAAATTTATTTGTTTGATCGGTAGACGTTTTTAATTGCATGGATATGTAAGAGTATTTAGTCGGGTAGTGTTTTGGATAGGAAATATAGAATAAATATCAAAGGTAAATATTGATTTCAATATATCGAATGTGAATATTTATTACCTTGTAATTATAGCTGTGGTTGGTAATTATTCTGTAGATTCATTTATATGTAGATTGTATAAATAAATCTATATGGGCTGTTAACGTTTGTCTTCATTGATTATTTAATTATATTTGGTTAGTAATTTAAGTGGATGAACGAATTCGCGTAATTAGGATATTATAAATTTGTTTATCCCAATGTTATCACATTGTTATCTTGTTATTGTAATTATGTTAACACTGTGATTGATTAGTGTATTCTGAAAATGCAATTATTATACTATGTTGTATTCTGAGTGTTTGATGAAATGAATCATGTATACTTTTAGTTTAAGAGATGTTATCATGTTTTTGGGTATCTATTAGGATAGATGACCTTAGGATGTACAACCAGAGGTTTTCAGGATTTGTTTCTTCATGGTATTTTGCATGATGTCAGTACATGTTTCTATGATGATGTCATGGTCCTGATTTCTATACCCAACTTGATTAAGATATGATGTGCTTTATGGTTTTATGAGGATACTGTGGTTATTGTAAGTTTATTGAGAACCTATGTGCTCCTGTATGGGCAAGATGCGATTTGAGTTACGTATTACCTTCATGTGTTGATTATGAGCCTAGGTAGGTTAACTAAGTGTATAGAGGGGAAGTGACTTGCAATTAGTCCAGGGTCCTAAGAGGCTACTAGGGCATCTCATTAGCAATTTACTTTATAAGTGAAAATATAAAAATATTAAGGGATTTTATAATGTACTAATAAGATAACTGAGCCTCTACCCATGCCTTGAGTTTATCACATGCTAGGATGGGAGAGTTGGGATCCTTGTCTTCACGAAAGGATTACTAAGCCACATAGAGTCACTTGGGGGCCAGCATCCAAGAGGGACTACTAGGGTTAACTCAAGGGTAGAACTATGTGATGCCACTTCCCTATATACAGCTTAGGTTATCGTACATGCATCGGTTACCTCTGGTATTGTATAGAGTTCCTTATTGTGGTTTAGCGAACTAATAGAATCTTCCTATGCATTTGAGTATAAAGTCATGTATACCTTGGTGTTGCCTTCTTATTGTATACCCTGTGTGAATGGGCCTGTTACTATCTCCTCAGCACGATGGGAGTGGACCTTTGGTTCCACGTGGTCGGGTGGTAGTGATTCTTCTTACCATTGAGATTCTGACGGTTCTTCTTCATGCTTGGATGTTCCTTGTTGCAGTTTCATTTTTTAGTCTTTGGAGACTTGTTCAGTTACATGAGTTGTATAATTGTACCATATGTGGATATTGGTTATCATCCTTTGGAGGATGTATTGTATTGCTTTATTATGTATTATTACATACCCTGCGACTTGTGCAGTGGATGTTGATCTAAGGTTGTATACCTTGTGTATCAGATGTATATGTGATCTTATTATATGAGATGTATGTTATTGGATTCAGTTGATGTATCCTTTATGTTAGCCTTTATATTTGTTAATCATAGATTATTTTTCTTAAGTAATTCTACGTCAAGGGACCCTCAAGAATTGTTATCTATGTTGATTTGTTCTTACGTGTATGTCATGTACTTCATTGTATTTCTTCTGCATTGTTATCATTATTGTTTGTAAACATTTAAAAAAAATTATTTCGTAAACTTAGTCTCATGTTTAGGTTATATTCTCCTGGGTTCCCTAGTGGGGCATTACAATACATTTTAATAATACCCAATCATCATCCAAAAGGACATTATCGGGAGAATAAACTTCTTGAGAAGGACTTATTTCTTGTTGAACCAAAGAAGGAATATATTTAGAATCAAATTCAGTATGCAAGAAATTTTGTGACTTACCATCAGCAACGAGGGTATACATAATATAATTATAAATTAATTTCACTTTGTGGTGAAGTGTTGAAGCAACAATGTGCATGACATGTAGCCATGGTCTACTCAAGAGGAAATTATAATTAAGATCATCAAGAATGAAATGGATAGGAGTAAGTAAAATGGCCAGACCTACTTTAACATGTAAAGTGGCAATACCTAAGGTTTGTGTAGAAACATTGTCAATGCCACAAAGAGGAATAGAATCAGGTTTGATTAAAGAAGTATGTTCTTTTATCTTGTGTAACAAATCAATGCTACAAACATTAAAACCTAACCAATTATAAATTAAAGTCCAGAAAATAATATTACCGTTGATAATGACAAAAACCATAAGAGATTCATGTTTATCTAGAATCTCCTTAGAAGGTAACTCATCTTGAGAAAATAAAATATTTTCATGAGAACTATTTGCGTTCATGCATTCCAATAAAGAAGTTATATTAGTTTGTACAGGTTATGGAACATAGATAGTTTTTAATGCTTCATGATAAATAGGATAATTTTGGAGAGGTTTCCAAAGAGATATCTTGGTAGTGGTAGCACATAATTATTATACTAAATCATATTTGCTTCCAAGATTTTGAGGTAAATGAGGTGTTGGAGGAATCACTGGTTCAGAAGAAGGAACAAGATTAGACACAACTGGATTAATGGGTTTCCTATTGTTCCTCATATGATATGCATGGACAATTGCTTTATAGTTTTTAACAAACTCCAAAGGACTTCTTGATTTTCCTTTCACAGTTATGATTGGTTTATTAGGAGTTTAAAGGGAATTTTGATCAATATAAAATTTAACAACAATAATAGGTTTGTTCATTGTTTGAGGCATATCCTAAGAAAGGTGAAAAACTATCTTAGGTTTTTCAAAATTGTTAATATGTCCATTCACATGCTTCATATTAAGCCTTTTTATCAAAAGGACAGTCTAGGAGGGAAGAATAGATGGAGGTGATGTCATGAAGGACCTCATCTAGCATATAAGAGTCATCACTACTAAATGACTCATCAAAGGCTCTAAAGCCTTGTTCAAAGAAATCAGACATTGTAAAATAAAGGAAATGAGAGAAAGTGATCTAATATGCAAAATGACAAAATGACACTTTTTTTCTTTTAAAATGACCATGCAATGAAATGTAAGCTAAGAAAGCAATTTTTTTGTTCTTTTTGATTAAAAACATACACATGCAAGATCTAATCTAATCAAAAGTTAAAAATGCATGAAAGAGATAGGTTCGCCAAAATGTGCAATAGAAAAAGGAAATCAAGAAAGGAGTCCAATCCCCTAATTCTAAGGTACATTTAGAATTTAAAAACCACTTCAAGATAAATATGATTAAAAAAACTTGATTAAAAGGATTCCAATGCAATATATGTGCTCATTTATATTCCTTTATTGCTTATAATCGAGAAGGAAATAGATAATGTTCTTACACAAATGATTAAATAAGATAATAAATATAAGAAATAAACATTGAAATATTGTAAATTAATTACAAATAGAAATTAGGGAGGATTTTTCTGCATCTATAATTGAGATAGGAAGTATGCTAATACAAATCAAAATTTTTGACAGACAAGACCCTGTAGACATCTGTAACTACAAATCTAAGAATTCCCAGCTGGTACCTAATAGAAGGCTAAAGCTAACCTAGATCTGGGGGGTACAACATACCCAGAGTGTTCTCTTCCCAAGTATAGAATGCATAGAGTGTTATGTTCCTAGGTACAGAATGCCTGAGGCGTTATGTACCCTATTTCTAGAG
Organism: Thuja plicata; assembly: GCA_018584345.1. Taxonomy (NCBI): domain Eukaryota; kingdom Viridiplantae; phylum Streptophyta; class Pinopsida; order Cupressales; family Cupressaceae; genus Thuja; species Thuja plicata. Next base: position 632,718 of record MU225083.1, on the reverse strand, counting down.
TTGGGACAAACAAAACTGTTAAGGATAAGACAGATATATAATATCCCTAAGGCTAAGACAAATTCATACTAGGCATTATGTACCACCCAATCAAAGTCCAAATTAGGACCATGGGGCAGAACTAATTTCAAGGTCAGGACAAAAATGAAGGCCATAAATTGTAACATAGGACCTAGGTGATGAAGAAAAATATAGGATTGGAGAAATAATAGAGGAGCACATAGAGAAATAAGGGCTTAGCTCAAATTTAAATAAAGTTGATTTGATAGAGGACCAATATTTGAATTTAGATATTCATTAAGTGCAACATGAACTCCTTTTATGCATTCTAAAATGAAAACACACTATGGAAGGTGCTAAACAATCATAAACTATACACACCAATTAGGTTCTTACATATTACAATGGTACACTTTCATGCTTTCATTTATTAGTAACACCATTATGATACACAAGAATAAGAAAAATATAAAACACATGATGTATTTATATTCTTATAGGTTACCTTACTAGTATGAATCCCTATGCTTTCCTAATGAATTAAACTCTTACATAAGGATATTATTAGAGTTGGGATTATACTATTTTGGTTCTAAGCTTGATGATGCGAAACATAGAAAACCTAGTTCTAATTTCAGTTATTAACATAATGTATCAAAAATTAAGATTGTTGCCTCTATTATTTCAATAAATGCATTTTTCTCAAGTGGTTAAGAAAATCCAATTTTATATTAATTTATCTTATATAGTGGTGACTCACGAACTGTGAAGACTCATTGAAATCATGAAAAGTTATTCCTTTCTAATTTTCTTTTGTGAGAGAGTAGGTAATGTATGATGATAATTAACCTACTCTAATTTAGAATATTAAGATTATTCATACCCACCCATTGGGCATGTTGATCAATGGATCCATGTTTTAAACCATTTTCGAAACTAAAATTTCACTTTTTACATATTATATTCATGTCAATAAGATCTCCTTTGAGTTTTTAATATATTATTACTATGGTCATCAAAGGTGTATTGATATTGATTCCTTAGACCAAAAACAAAATATTTTCTATTAGATAAACCCACCTCATGCTTTTGTAGAAAAGACTTAGTAAACTTACCAACATTTTTCTCTCCATATGGATTATTGCTTTCTTGCATGGGGTGCATTATCTTATTTTTCTTTAAATTCCAGAGGCTAGGTCTCTTCCCCATCTTCAACCTCCCTTGATCTTCAAATTGAATTTATTTTAATATAAATTTCATTCTTTACTTGGAAGAGAAAACTTCTTATATAAATATTTTCAAAATATTAACTAGAATTATATCTCCATAATGATGGTGATTTTTGTAATAATTCATGATATGCCAACACAACAATAAAAAAACATTACAATGAGGCTATAGATGTCTATCTAGTCTTAAAGATGGCTTAAGATTATAGTCTAGCTAAGGTTTGGTTAGAGAGTGATTCCTTGAATATAATTAACTGCATCAAAAGGGCCTCCCCCTAGCAAGACCATTAAGGTTATTATAAAAGATATCTTAGATTTAGTGGTGGGGTTTGAGGAGTATTTTACTTATTACATTTATCATTTATCAAATATTGGATTGGGATAAAAATAATCATATCCCAATGAGTTTGGGTTTGCACCTTAATAATGATTAAAAGGGGTGAAGAGCTATTTTAAGCCTTGGTAATGATAATCACATACGTGCGAGTGAATGGAGGTATGTAGGCCTCATTACTCCCCTTAAAGATGATTTTTGGTATCATTTTTTGTATTCATCTCTTCCTGGTTCACCAGGATTTTGATACCAGAGCTATGATGGGGGATATAAGCATAATAGAGTTGATTTTTTATGATAGATGGAAAACCAAGGAGGTAGTTTGGAGTGTTATTGTTGCAAGGGGCTTAATGAATATATGGAAATAATTCATCATGTTGATACCCTTGTCATTGAAGCCTTTGTGGAGGGCTAGAAGGATGGTGTTCTACATGTGTAAGGGTTGAAGCTGGTTATAAATGAAGAGCTCATCACTAAAGTTTACAATACCCTTATGGAAGGTACCAAATTCTATAGGGAAAAGAAGTCTACAAATGAAGTGGTATATATATTTTTTCTTCCAAGTGAAAGAGATAAGGATCACAAGAGAATGAAAAATGGTATTGAAAGGATTTTTCTTCCCAAGCCTTGGCCATACGTCATGGAGGTAATTATCTTATACCTGACTCTTGATGGGAAATTAAGGAGTATTTTTAGGTACCATTTCATCATTATGAACCATTTTCACCATGACAAGGTCATTTCTATTTTTTTTTATTTGGTTTCTTTGCTTAATCATAGTATTGTAGCCCATAGGAAGAAACCCTCAACCACAATCCTTAATGAGGGTCTTATTCTGCTGATAATGGAAGATGCCAAAGCCCTCCATGTGGAAACATTTGCACCCACTAAAACTAAGATTGAATTCAAGAAAAAAATGAGGGTGCATTACAGAGACAAGTACTTAAAGCATGCAGATGTTGACTCTGACAATAATGAGATTTTTTACATTTATAAACCCAGCCGTAAGGAAACCTCTCAATTGGGTAGTTCAAAACCCTCTTCCTCTTGGAGGAAGAAAGTTGTGTGTTCAAAAGATGAGGACTCTGATTATCATCCCTCGGTGGAAGTTATTCTTGATTACCTAGATCCTAATGAAGGTAAAAGTAAAGGGAATGCTAATTCTGGTGGGACTAAGAAAAAAAGGAAAGGTCAATATTTTCGGGTCCTCTAAGACCATGAAAATGACCACACGGTTTAAAGCTTCTTTTCCTTCTATACAGAAGTTTTGTATTTTACAAAATGTTGACAATGACAAAAAGAGGATGTATGAAGAGAGTTTAATGCACCTGGGAAAGGACACCTCTCTGGAAAAAGGTTAATCTATTTTGGGAAATTCATCTATTAACATTAGGGTGAAGACTCTCATGCAGGATCAAGAGGCATTATTTGATTGGACCATTTTTGAGATAAATACTCTAAAGAATAACTCGCCTTCGGTTAAGAAATTAGATAGAATTTTGGCTAGTACTCGGTCTTTGGCTAAAGGAATCCACAAGGTCTTCACTGAAGGGGCAATACACTAGCACGTGAATTCATATTGGGTGGTTTAAAATGGGCCGAAAAAGGGCAATATATTGCCTAAATAGGGGGAGGGGGGTTTTTTAGGGGTGAGGGATGGGGGTTAATATAGGAAAATAGGTGTGGGGGGTATTGGAGGGGGTTGAAAAAAGGGAGTTTGGGGCAATAGTTTTTGAAAATAGGGGGATTCTTTAGTATGCCATGAATGCACATGCTATGATTCAGGTTCACTAAGTGATGCCCCCGTGAAGGAATCAATGACATCAAGCAAGGCCATGAACAAAAAATCAATAAACTTAAGGAAACTATTAGGGTGACTCAAGAAAAGTTGAATATTGTTGTGGTCGTTCGAAAAAATACTATGAAGGATAACAGTGAGGGTTTTTAGAGGAAATTGAATAAGTAAGTAGTGGCGGTTCATAATTTTTCAAAGGACAAGACCATCTCTCCTTCCAGTAGTGCCAAAGGTATAAAGATGTGTAGCGAGGAGGACATACAGGTGAAGAAAAGAAGTTTAGAAAAAGGATGTTGAGGCGGAGACTGGTACCACTTCCTCCATGTCGAGGCTTGCTACTAGATTAAGGAGTAAGAGTAAGGGCGTGACCCCTTTAGATAACATAGTTAGAAAAGTTAAGGATATAAATGAGGATATCATTAGGAAAAAATGAAAATCTATTTTAGATGTTGTAGTTAGTTTGGGGGTTCGTGATCCCCTATTTTTGTCTATTTTTTGGCATCTCATCCTGTCTATTTGTTTACTGGTTTCATCTTCAGTACATGATTTTAGTTTATTTTGTCTTGTAACTTGGGGGTTTGGGCCCTGTTTCCCCTGATAAAAAACAATAACAAAACATACCAATGTAACAATAATAAACATCTCCAAATTGCCAAGGTCTCCAAAATAATAGAAAAGATATCCTATCCTTGGCAATGGAACCAAGTTGTTGGTGCTCTATCATATAGATTTGCCAATCCCAAAGGGGTTCACTAACACATAAGATTAGGGGTGTGTCATCAAAGTAAGAAATAAGGCATATGATCAAATTGTAGCATGAAAAGATTGTCGAATAAGGATGGATATCTTCTTATTCATTTGTAGGCTTTGCTAAACCTAGGTGGTGTTCCCTATGTCACGTTTCTAACAAAAAAAAGTGAAAGAAAGTAATGATGTAATAAAACTTAACATTAATCATATTCCAAAACACATCAAATAATATTACTTTTTCACTAAGTACCATGAGCTCTAGTTTATCATGGGGTATGATTCAATAGTTCCATAAGTAGATATAGTAGGCAGTTGGAGAGTACAATGCTTTATTCTTAGCCACTTAATATTTGTACTATATTGTTTTTTCACTATGATTTCCTTCTTAAGGTATGCAAATAATTTGTTGTAGTAGGATAATAAAATCAAAACAATGTAAGACATCAACTTACTAGAAAAATTAACTATTAGGGCACATTTGGGGGCTGGAATTAGACTGGAATTGGCATAATCTAATTCCAGAAAATGCCAAATTCCATGTTTGGGTCCATGAATAAAAATGGAATTCGAATTACAAAATTCCTATTTTTCCCCAAAATGGGCATATCAATCTTCCACCTAAATAGGTGGAATTAGAATTTCGAATTCCAATTCCAATTTTTACAAAAGCAAATTTAATATCTCGTCGGATCCATGACATGATAGGTGTATATGTGTGTATATGTATGTACATATGTGTATACACACACACACACATATATGTGTGTGTGTGTGTGTATACATAAACACATACATGTATGTATATATACACGTGTGTATATGTAAACATGTGTATATATACATATATGTGTGTATGTGCATATACACATATACACATGTGTGTACACACACATATATACACATATATGTGTGTATATACACATGTGTGTACACACACATATATATTTCATTTTGTCATCTTGTTATAAAAGTACATCTGGTATATGACAAAGTCCATATTGTAAGCACCTAAATGATACTGAATTCAAAACTTCTCCAATTGTAAAAAACTATTAACTTACCAAAAGAACAATAACTTACTAAAAACTATTAACTTACCAAAAAACTATTAACTTGTCAGCCCCCTTGCTTTGGCTGCTTTATTATAAAAAAACAAGATAAATTCCATCAAGATACTTGAAAACCAAACACAAGCCATCACAATACATCGTAATAACATTTAAATTTTAATATTATTAAGAAACTACCAATTATTAGCAGTCGAATGCCCTTCAAAATGAAGTGGGCTGTGTCTATGCAGCCACGCATTTGCACCTTAGTAAACAAAATATGTTGTTAACACAATATGTTAACAACATGTGTGTTCATTTCGTTCAATAAGAAAGATGAAAACTAATTTTTTCAACAAAATTAGACATAGAGCTCAAGAGGAAACCAAAATGATATCGCACAACAAAATGCCAACCCCATTGAAGACAGATCGGACCCATGGATGACCATGAACATGGAAAATCTCACAGTGGATGGGTTCAGATTTGATGGAAAGTAATTAGCGTCGAGTGCAAGGCAAAGTATTTCGTAAGTAACACGAAAAAAATGAAACATTTCATACATACTCAGAATCTCTGTTAATATTATGATAGAAAAATCAACGTCAATGTCCAAAAGTCTGGTGGAAAGTAGTCGACAGGCATATAAGTCTGGTAAGTATTTGGTGGAAAATGGACAGAAGAAAAACTTGTCAGATTTTTACAGCCTTAACAATAAAGGCCGATCTTATCACAAGTTTTGTAGAAAATTTGATAGAATGACAATTGACATGGCCGTCACACTTGGTTTGTGCAAAATAATCATTGACCTGTTGACGAAGGCAGGTTAAGAATAAGTTGCCCTGGAGAGATGTATTATCCATAAATAAATAAATAAATCGTTATCATCCTTGCATTGATGACGCTTCTGATATAGTTTTTTTCCATAAGCCCATTCCTCAACTAAATCTAATTTGATTATATGACATAATAATGAATATTATGAGCAAATAAAACGATTATATATGAACTATAACTTTCGTAATGTCCATGCTATTTTTTATTAGTATATTATTTAGTGTTTTTTAAACATGATTTAAAGGTAAGTTTTTACGTATTCTAACATATCTTGTTAATTACAAAATATGAAATATACTTAGGCCAGGCATTAACCTAGAATAAGCATTAGTTAATGCTAGAATAATTTAATTATATGTTTGTGGCATTTTTTAAATTTTCGAATTAGAGTAATCCTTCTCGAGTGCGCCTATTTTTCATGTGGATTAGGGATGATAATTTAAAATAGGCGCCTCGAGAAAGATTACTCTCGGCGTATTATATATATATAGGTATATATAAGCTAGTGGCAGTCGCGGCGCAACATGGAAGACATT
>MU225083.1:584146-606167 GCA_018584345.1 Thuja plicata | reverse complement strand
AAGAGTACTTCTTATTTGCATCATTTAGCTTCTCACTATGGAAAGCTACTGGTCTTCCTTCTTGGCTTATGACAGCCCCAATGGCCACATTACTTGCATCACATTCTACTATAAAAAGATTATCAAAGCTTGGAAGAACTAGAGTAGGCAACTCTGCTATCTTTTCCTTGATTGTTTCAAACCCTTTGTCAGCTTGTGGTGTCCATTGAAACTTTGTCTTCATCCCACCTTTGATGGTGTCTAACATGGGTGCACAAATCCCACTGAAATGTCTAATGAACTTTATGTAATACTGAGCTAAACAATGGAAACTTCTCACCTCAGTGGCAGCCTTGGGAGTAGGCCAACTTAGAATGGCATCCACCTTTCCTTCGTCCATTTTGAGGTTACCCTGTGACAAAACAAAACTGAGATATACAAGCTCCTGCTTCATGAAGTCACACTTCTCCAAATTGATCATTAGATTTTCATCATGTAATTTCTTGAGATCAATTTTCAAATGCCTAATATGCTCCTCCTTAGTTCTGCTGAAAAATAAAATGTCATCTAGTTAGACAACAACAAACTTACCAATACATTCTACCAATACCTCATTCATAAGCCTCATAAAAGTTGAGGGAGCATTAGACAACTCAAATGGCATTACAAGCCATTCATACAAACCTTCTATAGTTTTGAAGGTTGTCTTCCATTCATCTCCTTCATTTATCCAGATTTGGTGGTAGCCACTCTTAAGATCAATCTTGCTAAAGTGCTTTGCCTCCCCTAATCAATCCATTAGGTCTTCAATTCTGGGTATTGGAAACCTATATCTAATGGTGATTCTATTTATGGCTCTATAATTAATACAAAGTCTCCAAGCTCCTCCTTTCTTAGGTGCTAAAATAGTAGGGACTGCACATGGGCTTATTCTTTTTCTAATTAGGCCTTGGTCTAATAACTCTCTAATTTGCTTGGCTATTTCCTCATTTTGTTGAGGGGTCATCTTATAGGCAGCTTTGTTGGGTAAGGTAGCTCCTGTTATGAAGTCAATCTTGTGGCTAACATGTCTTTTTGGAGGTAGGGGAGTGGGCTGGCCATCATTCACAATATCCCTATACTTTTCAAGTATTTCTTTTACCTCATTTGGTATCTCTAATTTCTTGACAGCAGCTTCATCTTTTGGCTTCAATACTAAAGCAAATCCAACCCCTTCTCCTTCTCCTAGAGTCTTCAAAAAATCCTTCTCACCAACCATGAGCACACTTGTACTTGATGTCTTCATCTCTCCTTCTTCTATTAGTGACTAAATTTTGAAAGTCACTCCATCTTTCTTAAATGAGTATGCATTTTTGGTTCCATCATGCATGGCTTGCCTATCAAATTTCCATGGCCTTCCAAGTAGAAGGTGGCATGCATCCATGGGAAGAATGTCACATAGAACTCTGTCTTTATACTTGCCAATGGTGAATTCTACCCATGCTTGTTCTCCTACAAACACATGTTGTCCTTTGTTGAGCCATGTAACCTTGTATGGGTTTTCATGTGGAATCCTTTTCAAATTTAACTTGGTGGCTGCCTCTTCACTAATGATATTATCAGTTGAGCCTAAATCAATAATGACTCTACACACCTTTCCTATGATCTTACACTTCACTCTAAAGAGTTCCCTTCTTTGGCTTGGTTCTTCTTTGCTTGGCTCTCTAATCAATGTCCTCTTTATCATGAGGATATCACCTTCCTCTGATTCTAAAGGTACCTCAGATGGCTTGCTGCTGCAACTTGATTCTTCTTGGACATAGTTAACTCTCTTTCCACCTCCTTGAGAAGTAGAACCCTTTTCAGGACACCTATAGGCAAGATGCCCTAGCTGATTGCAGTGGTAGCACTTCATGGTGGCAAAGTAGGATGCTCCTCTTCCTTGATTGTTTCTGCTCCTTCCTCTCCAACTAGTGTTAGAACCTCTACCTCTGCTGGAACCTCCTCTACTTGAGTTTCCTTCCTGATTTTTAGTGAGCTTGTTCTCACTTTTCTGCCTTGAATCTAATCCTCTTCCACCATATCCTCCTTGTCCTCTTCCTTCTCTACCTCTTCCTCTTCCTCTGAATTTTGATTCTGATTTCCTTTTGTTCTTCTCTTCCACTTTTAATGCAAGTTGGAAACACTTATGGACGGTTGTGGGATTCCACAAACTGATTTCCTCTTGGATATTCCATTTTAGGCCTCCAAGATACCTAGCTACCTTGATAGTCTCATCCTCTTGGACTCTTGACCTCAAGCACAACTTTTGGAATTCTTCAGTATACGTAGCCACATCCAAATCTTTTTGCTTCAAATTCTGCCTCTTCTTGTTTAGCTGGATTTCATAATCCTCAGGTAGGTATTGCTCCTTTACCTTGTTTAACATGGCCTTCCAATTCAAAATTGGATGCTTACCCATCTTCTCCCTCTCTTCTTGGAGGTATTTCCACCATGTTAATGCTCAACCTCTTAACCTTGACTTTGCAACTTTTACCTTCTATGCTTCAGTTATGCCTTCACATTCAAAATGATTCTCAATACCTTCTATCCATTCCACAACTAGTTCACTGTCCATTTTTCCATTAAAGAATGGAATTCCTTCAAGACTTTTTCCTCCTAGGGCTCTGAGAGCTTTTAGAAATGGCTCCTCATTCATTGGAGGGTCTGGTTCAGGTATCAAGTCTTCTTCATCAACTTTTTGCTTCCCTCTGCTACCGCTGACTTCATCTCCATCTTTTCTTTTAGTTACATCTGCAACTTCTTGAAGTTTTACCTTCATCTCATCCAGGGCTTCTTCAAGGAGTCTACTCCTTTCCCTTTGATCCTCTATCACTCTCTTCTGCTCATCTACTTCCTTTGCAAGCTCTACATTGGTGACCATCTTGTTTTCACCTACTGATATTGTTGGCTAGAACATCTACCACAAGCCCAATCAATTTAGGCTCTGATACCAATCTGATGTGGACAAAGTCATGTTGCTACTACAGAACCAGCTTGGCTCTATTCTGAAATCTTTCTCCTAGATCTCTTAGGGTATTCACAACCCTAACACTGAGGTAAGTCACTCTCAACTTTACCTCCTCTTCAAGACTCAGTCCCCATTGAAATGCTTTTCTTCTTCTTCTTGCTGAACCTATACAAATAGATTCATTCAACCAATGTTTTCAGAACATTGTTCTCATTCTCTTCCCTAGCCAGAATATTACCAAGCTCGCCTAGGGTAAGATCTCCAGGCTTTTTGTTGTTGCTTCTCCTACAGAAAACAAAAAGGAAACTATATACAAGGGCTCCTCTCGAGTTCCATCCCAACACATGACTCTCACCATGGATTCAAGAATCTCGAGGGGCCATTACTACTTTCAACCCAGAACGGTGAAGAACTAACAGTTTACAAAATAGGAAATAAAGTAACTAATCTACTTGCATGCAAAATGAACAAAGAAGTTTGATATCCACTAAACACACTATCTGCAACTTCTCATTTCTGGAAATAAAACAAAATAGTACAATAATTTGCAACTCTGTGATTTCCTGTAGCTTCTCTTCTTTTTCAGTCTCTACTTTTTTCAACTCTCCCAAAATGAAGGCTTGGGATGTTATTAATAACCATCCTCTCATTGAAACGACCCTAATTGCCCACATATTCGCAAGCATCTCTTCAATAACCGTTACAACTGACTATACTGTCCATAAAAGACAAGATTCACTTTTCACAGGCCGTTACGACTGAATTTACTGACCAATAGTAATGCAAAACCGACCACCATTCTAAATCAGTGCCAGTGTTAGCCGATGGTGGTAGAAAACAGTGATAACTGACGGTGTTAGTAGACAGTGTTCACCGACGGTGTTAGCAAACAATGATAACCGATAGTGTTAACAGATAGTGTTCACTGACGGTGTTAGCAAACAGTGTTAGCTGACGGTGTTAACAGACAGTGTTCATCGACGGTGTTAACTGAGTGCCAGAGAAAATGAGCATCAGTCTTACTTAGCAGCTTACCAAAAGTTCCCGATGCCTTGGTTGGGTTTCTAGAGGCTTACAAACTACCTCACATCCACACATAACTAAAATAAACCAACTAAGAAGCCTATCTAGACATGGATTGATCTAGTCATATCCACCTTAGGGAAAACAAAAGACCTTCTAAGGTCCACGCAAACTCTCCTGACTTGGCTAGAGTCAGTACATGCCAGAAATAAAGAGCTAAGGGTTGAGTTAGGTGTGCTCCCGCACCAATCTTAGACTATGGGTGTGTCATTAAAGTAGAAAAAGAGGTTTTTGATCAAATTGTAGCTTGTAAGGATCATTGGCTAAGGATAGATATCTTCTTATTCATCTTTGGGCATTATTAAACTTAGATGGTGTTCCTTAAAGCATGTTTCTCAAAAGGAATGAAGGAAAGCAATAATGTAATAAACCTTAAGCTAAACAATGTTTGAAACACATGAAATATTATAAGCTGAGATAACTAAGTACTATAGCATAATGATACACAAGTTCCATTAGAAGACATGTGGAGACTACAATGTGTTATTCTTAACCAATTAATATTTGTACTATGTTTTCTCAAATCATACATGAATATCATGGTAGTAATTAACAATATAAGTCTCAATATGAATGACCTTGTCAAGGTTTACAAATACTTTGCTATAGTAGGATAGTGAAATCAAAATAATGTAGTGCATCATCTTACTCCAAACTAACGACTAAGGTTTATGTTTTATGATTTCTATTAAGTATCGCGGAGCGGTGGTTTGTTACTAATTGTAAATAGGTTCCTTAATCAAGGAGGCTGGTAAATTAAAATTTCATCCAACAAATGATATTCTTAGTAAATCATTATTGACGCCTTACAAAAGATTGTACAAAGGACCATGTCTAAAAAATATTCACATAAGCTAAGCTCTATGTATAAAGACAAAAACAAATGAAACTATAGAAAAATCACAAGAATATATATCTTAAATTTCTATCAATAGATCTATATGTGTCTCATGTTACTTTGAAATGATATCTCGTATAATATTCACATGCCAATTTTAACCTTTGTGAAGATGAGCCAATCAGTTGCAATACTTAAACTAGACTAAAAGAGGGGTAAAATTTTGTTCAAAGCAAAGAGAAGTACAAATCAAGAAGGACCAACTATTCAGCAAAAAAAAACACACTACACAACTTTATCTTTATCCACTAACTAGTTAAAATATTTTTCTAAACTACAGAAAAATATGAACATTCTTAATATTATTCAAATAACTTTAAAATACACTTTATATTAATCCACTAGTAACTCAGAATGGAATAGGTAAACATTTGGAATTCCATGTGAATAATGGTCGTCCATGTGAACATAAGGAACATCGTGAAGTGAAAGGCAATGTAATAACTAGAAGGAAAATTGTAATACTTCATACATATTGAGAAATTGAGTTAAATCACGTTTGTCTACAAAGTTTAGAATTAAGATTCATTTATGGTCAAGCTAGTTTGAGAGTAATAAAATAAAATAATAACACAAATGAAAGAAAAATCAACGTCAATATCCAAAAGTCAGCGTTGATGTATCAAAGTTTGTTGTCTTGTATCAACCACTGCAAATTTTTGCCACTTTACTGAATGTCAACACAAAAAAGTGTTATATTTGGTAGAAAATTCACAAGAAAGATTTCTCTGCCATTTACCTTTATATAAATGAGTTTTAAAGATAAATTCATCAGATATTTACAGTCTTCACAAGGAAGTGGAAAATAACATTATCAAAAATTGAGTTTCTTTAATGAACATCACTATCAAAATAATTGACATATTAAAACAATTAGACAGAAGAAAAAATCAAACTGTTAGAATTTAATTGCTATTATTTTATGTAATCCAACATTTTTTCCTTATAAAAAAACAAATTGTTAAAATTTTAACAATTTTATTGACATCAATGTCTAAAAATTGAGAGGAAAAATAATTTGTAGGCAAACATTCTTTTTTAGGCCACTCATAAAGCATTGACGGAAACTGTTTAGCCAAATGAAGATTTAAAAAAGACTTTGATAACTGAGTTTGTATATTTTTCTATCTTTCTCTCTAATTAGTTCTAGATGAATATTTTGAATAATAGGTAATTTCAGTAATAATAGATTATAAAGTATATTTTAAAATTGATTTAAAAGTATTATACAATTGAATTTAAGAGTAGATAAAATGGATATACATCAAGAAATATCAATGTTTTTAATTAAAATAGTAGCAAAACAAGAGTATAGACATAGCTCATAAACACAAACAGTCGTATGACAGCCTCAAGAAGAAAGTAAACTCCGCAATTAGTTGTGGTCATTTTTGCTAGGGCAACCGGGAGCCCCTTGATAATCGTAGCCCAATCTTGTATAAGAAACTCAAAGAGTTCCTTATCACAAGTCCCTGCAAAACTTTTTTGTAGAAGGGTTAGGCATCATGATCATATTTTTCCATTAGTATGCAAAGGAAACAAGTTTTGCACCGTCGGTACAATGATCACTGAAAGACAATATTTCAATGCAACCCGACACAAGAGTAAAGAGAGGTCACCGAAAATGTTAAGTACAGAGGAACCTAACAGACAGTTCACTGTGTAAACTGACAACACACTTCACAAAGGAACCTAACAGAAGTTTACAGTGTAACCTGACAGAGTAGACAATAGAGGAACTTGATAGATAAGGTTACAGTGAACACCGACAGGCAGACTAAAGAGAAACCTGAGCACCAGTCTACCGAGAGACAGTTATATCCTGAGAAATGTGGATCTGACTTCCACGTTAGATAAAACACTTATGTTTTACATTTAGTTTTAAATCATATCTTTAAAACCATTTCTTGAGGGATACACAATGTAATTGTAATTGTTTTAATCAATCTAATTGATTGTAAACATGCAAACTAGGAGATCAAGGTCAAGTTGTAAACCTTTGATCATAGAGTTATCTTTGTAAAGCATGAAACTAAAATAGGTCAATCTAATGTATAAATAAATGTGTAATCAATCAGAACAAGATGATGTGATGATGATTGTAGCCGAGGAGCACATCTATGGATCAGACTAAGAGTTTCAAGAAGAAGGACAACAAAATATGAAATAGGCTATCAAGAACCAGATTCAGGGCTACCAAGCAGAATAGAGGTATTTGATCAATCACTATAGGTGATAAATATACATGTGAACTTTAATGGATCTGTATTTAGCAATTCTAGATTGCATATACTCAGGTCAATTAGTATTTTTGACTACATTCTAACAAGTGTAGCAAATAGAATAAATCTTTTGAGAAGGTGGATTTAACAATCCTTTTGTAAACCTCTTAACTGAGTGCACACTAAACAGTGTTGCTAAAGCTCTTAATAGAGTAGACCTTAACCAGTCTAAACATGTTACTCCTAACAGGTTAATATCATCATAAGTGATCAAACTTGTAAGCCTTAACCGACCCCTTCCATTCTGCAGATAGTGAAGTTTTGTGGGTTTCATTCCCATGCCGCAATTTTTACCTTCTAACAGGGGTTTTCTGCATTACCAAATCTTGTGCCATGTGTCAATACATTTCATGAATATTTCTATGAATTTTTACATGCAAATTATGTTTATGAATTGATATTACATGCATAAAGATAAAATAATAGATATGGTCGGTAATGCAAGCAATTGATTACTAAAGGTTAAAGGAAAATTGACAAAAAAATTTAAGGGTACTAATTCACCCCTCCCCTCTTAGTACACACCATTCCATTATTTCCAACAATTAGTATCAAAGCTAGATCTATTATTTTGGAAAAGTTTAAATACTTGTGAAAAAACATCATACAATGAAAAGGTATAAGTGAGACAAAGGTATTGAGAATCAAAAGCTAGAAATACAGATCTTCTATGAGAAATACAAAGTAGAAAGAGTCAAGATGAGAGAACTACTGGATGAAAGAAAGGTTATGGCATCTCGCTGTAATGAAACAGACTATCATGAAGAAGGGATAGCAGATTTATTTGAGTCATCAGGATCTACATCTAGCAATAAATCAGACACGTCTGAAGGAAGCATCACAAGTCTGAATGAAAGCAATCAACATCTGACAGAGAAATTAAATATACTGCAAATCAGTCAAGAGAAACAGATGGTAAGGATGATTGATGTTATGAATAATGCTAGACAAGCTGAGAAAGAAAGAACACTAGCTATTGATTACAGGAGGAAGATCACTGAAAAGCTGCAAGAGAAAGAGTCAGAAATACAAAGACTTACTGAACATCATCATGAGATCACCAATCAGATTATTTTTATGAGTCAGGAGGGAAACCGAATGAACATAGAACTCATTGAAAAAATAGAAGCTATTGGTGAGCTAAGAGAACAAAATGAAAAACTAATGCATGAAGTGAGAATTCAGCAACAACACAATGATATGATTAAGAGAGCTGAAGAAATTACAAAAAGGATGGATGATTTTATGGATGGACAACTTGAAGAGTCAACAAAAATACCAGACTAGGGTATACCGAGCATGGAGAATCACATTACAAAGATAATCAAAAAGATGTCTACACAAATCCAAGACCAAGAAAGCAAACATGCAATCACTGTGGAAAACCAAGCCACATAGAAAATGTTTGGAGGAGGAAGATGAAAGGTATTCCTAAATCCACATCTACATTCATAGGAAATTATTATAATTGTAACAAGAAAGGACATAAAGCATATGAATGCAAATCTAAGGTAAAAAAACTAAAGAAGGAAACCTACATGGAAAAATATTGTCCTACTTGCAAAATGCATGGGCACACATCTCTTGAATGTAGGAAGAAGAAAAAGCAAGCATGGAAGCCAAAAGATCAAGAAAATGCTTATCAACCAAAAAGAGTTGGTAACTCATATGTTTGGGATTACAATACATGGACAAATTGCACAAAATGTGGAAGATTTGGTCACATAGCTACAAACTACATGAGGAAATGGACAAGAAAGTCTAGAACCTAGACTAACCTCGGAATGACATGCTTACACTATCATAGTGTTTGTCATCTAAGAAAGGATTGTAGAGATTGAGTGATAGAGACAAACACTTTTCCCAATGAAAATACCATTGAAGACATCAAGAAGATGAGAAAAAAAATGTGGAGGAAAGCTACAAACACTGATGATGTTGGAGCAAGAAATACAATTGGTGACACCTTATCCAATGGATTTGGTGACATCACCACCCCCACCAAAGTAGAACAAGTAAGTATGGAACTGCTCTACACCAAGTTATATTTTACATCAGTTCCGTTATACATTGATGAAATGCCAATTAGCATAAATAAAGATGCACTATGGTATTACTTGTTATGAATTTGAGAAGTCAATCTCATTGGTAAATGCTTACCGAGAATCATCAGTGTATATACAAAGCTAAATTGTCAATACTTACTGAGAATCGTTGGTTAACATACAAAAGTTAAGTTACTAGTGTAAACTAAGCATCATCGGTAATCATGTAAAAAGACAATGTTGTCCTCGCCATATACTAAGATCCATCAGTAAATATGTGTAAGGTCAAATAAGTTGACACTTGCCTCGAGCATCGTGTTCTCACTGAGAATGAAGTTAATGTGTTCCCCGAGCGACTTTGTCTTTGACACCCGATAAGTGGTTGAAGCATTAATGATGCCACTTAGGGCACCATCTATAAAAGGATGACAAAGACTTCATTGCACTCACCAAGCGATTAAGAGCACAGAGTGAAGCAAAGTAGAGAGACCAAATATGAAGAGATTGCAGAAAGTTTCATGAGCACCTTCACAACTACTAAGAGATATTTCGATCTTCATAGGAGCATGTAGAAGGTTAAGTAAGTAACAAAATTGAGCTCATTGTTTGTTCTACGGGAAAAGCCCTAAATTTTAGAAACCATGGCAACCACATCCCGTGCAACCAAGATCAAGAACGCTAAGGAAAATAAGGTCAAACTGATCAAGAACACCACATGTGAGGAGCCACATTACAAGTTTTGTCCAAAGGTTGCCTCACAACCCGATGATGCTGGTGCATTCTCCAACATTCCACCTAGGTTTTTTTCTCATAGAGGATGTCATGGCATACATCCATTGCAAGATCGCTTGAGATAGGAGATCTTGAGGTCGAGAAACCTTAAAAGAAGCTTTGCATAGATGAAACCATTAAACAAGAGAACAAACACATAGAGGTCAAAGGGCTGACAAATGCCCTAATGTTCCCGAAGGAGTTTAAGATCGAGTGGATCAGGATACTCCTGAGTAGAGTGCATGACCGAAAGATGTGGCTAGATGAGCCAAAACTAATCACCAGGGATGTGATACACGTTGTTACTAGTTATCCTATAACAAACAAGGCCAAGGCACTTAAACACCCTTCTCATCCCAAGATTGAGAAGATGACACGTGCAAAATAGGATGGCAGAGGATTAAAAGTAAATTCCATCAAGGATGCAGAACTAAAATTTGAAGCTTGTGTGTTGGGATACAAGATATTCCAAGCCAGAAGGATGAATAGTATTGCATGTGGAGTAGTAGACACTACACACAAGATTGTAAAGAAGGGATTACAGTTGGATCTATCAGAACTCCTACTGAAGCAATTAGATGAGAACATGAAGACAGTCAAGTCTACAAAGTCTAACTCATGTAAGTTTTGATCACTCTTAATGTGCATATTTTTCTACTTCCAAGAATTGTTCCCATCCATTGGTAATGTCAACTGGGATACTACCCAACCAGTGACAATTCAAATCATTAAATTCATTAAGTCACTAGGTGACAAATTTACATCAGTTATAGATGAATACTTCACTGGATTTAAGGACAGAATGCATAAAAGGATGAGGATACCAGAACAACTAGTAGAAAATTTTAAAGATGACATTTGTTTTATGGTGGAAACTGATACCACATTGATCAAACTAGTTGTACCGAGGACATCATATTTAGCCCCACTTGACTATGAGATCAACATAGATCAAGACACCAATGCTATTAAAGCACTGTTATATGAAGCATTAGACAAATCATCACCAAGGTTTGGAACCTATGAAGAGGCTAAGGAAAGAATAAAGATAGGCCTAGTTGTAAAGAAGATTGACAAAAAGAAGACCAAAATGGTCAAAACACTTGAGAAAAAGTTGTTGATCAATGAAGAAGAAATAGAACAGAAAGAAGAAACCGAGGGACAGTCACCCCTCGGTGAAATTGAAGAAGTGAGTGACTCTGAATCAATAGAGTCTGATGCACTACCCCCAAAGAAGCCAAGAAATACTGTTGCATCTAGGACAAGGAGTCATACAACTAAAGATGCAAGTTCACCACCGATCAAGAAAGGACAAGTGGGGACTTACAAGAGGAAGCCTCAAACAGGGAAAACTTAAAAACCAAAGAGGAGAAGGAGACTTATCAGAAGAAAAGAAGATAATGAAGACACTAAGCATGAAATTGAACAAGAAACCCAACCTGCAAAGAATAAAGTTGCATAGTCAATTGATGAAATTGCTGCAACAATTGCTAACAAAGGTGGCATATCACATCCTAAGGTTAGACAATGGATAAAATTATCACCCGATGATTAGAAAAAGATTGAAGATGCAATCATTCAAGCAATGATCAAATTCAAATATGTACCAGTACAATTTGATAAATTGATGCCACAATAACTTTATGACAACTTATCGGCAAGGTAGACATTTGCATTGAATTCTTAAAAATAGATAAGGGAAAGATCCCTAGTTTCTGTTATGCCATCTGAGTCCAAAATGGAAGAGATAGAAGAAATGGTGAAGTTACATTCAAATAAGTTCTCCCCAAAATTGAGAGCTTACAAAGTGCTATAGGGAAGCCTAATTGAGCTTGACAAGGAAAGTGAGGATGCTCGGAGGAAAATAATTGATGTACCCAAAAAGGATACAAGCCTCGAGAAAGTATTATCACTCACTAACAAGCTGCATAATTAAGAAAATCAGGCTACACCAAACCCAGAGCACATTCTGATAAATGATGCTTAGGATGTAAATTCAGTTAAATTGAACACAAAATCTAGTAAAGCAATGGATGACATACCTCATATTTTAGAGTCATTAAAGGACACAACCGATGTCATAATCCAAGATGTGATAGTAATAGATATCACCAAAGATCCTACAGATGAGGTAAAGGAAGATGAAGATGTCACTATTACCTCTGAGCAATCGAAGGAACATGATACAAAAAATGATACTGCATAGGTGAAAATACCA
Organism: Thuja plicata; assembly: GCA_018584345.1. NCBI lineage: Eukaryota > Viridiplantae > Streptophyta > Pinopsida > Cupressales > Cupressaceae > Thuja > Thuja plicata. Next base: position 593,902 of record MU225083.1, on the reverse strand, counting down.
GGCCAAATATCGTTATCAATACAAGCTATCAATATCATCTCAGAAAAGGAGAAGTCACCTGAGCTTTATGCAAACATACCCAAGGATAAGGGTGAAGATGAACAGAAAGACACAATCGATGATCAGAATGTAACAAATGATGAACAAAATATAGCTGGAGAGAAAAAAGAAATAAATGAAGAACAAAATGTAACAGATGGAGAACTGAAAGAAAAAGATGGAGAGAAGAAAGATATAGGTGAAGGAGAAAAAGGTGATGCCACTCCTAAGGATACCAAAGGAGATGTTGCAGATAAAGAAAATTTTGATGAGGAGACGTCCACACCAAATCAACAGGTAGACACAAAGCAACAGGTAAAAGGCACAACACCTCCAAAACCTTCATCTAGCACATCAGACCAAGAAAAGGAACTTGCTATGGTACGGTATACATATGCCTCCACTACACTTTCCAAGAAGAAGAAGAAAAAGAATAAGATACCAGTTACATTGGATGAGATTATTGAAATTTGTACCTATGATTCAAGGACATTAGATCCATAATCACTCACATAGTATGATGAACTTTGTAAACAACACTCAGGTACTAGAGACAACCAAGGAAATACTTCTGCAGATTGTACCTGGCGATGAGATTGATAAAAATGCTCCTATACTCGATCAAGTAGTCATTCTTACCAAAGCCATCACATCATAGAATGAAGATCCAGAGAAGACAATAGAAGAACAAGAAGAGAAAAAGTATCAATACAAATTAGCAGAGAAAATTAGCCAAGAAGTGGTCAAGAACAAGGTAAAGTTGTCTGAACTAGACACTAAATTAGATCCAATCATTTCAGAATTTATAGCCTTAGTTCAGAAGTTATGCACAATAGAGAAATTCACTAAGGAGAATAGTGAGAAGATTGCACAGATAGATGCAGATCTAAATGCTAGTGCACAGAGTCTTACAACCACTTACAATTCAAAAAAATTGCATTACGATAAGATTATGGAAGTTAAAAGGTTGAGACTAGAGATTTTAGAGGCAGAAACAAAATTCAGTGATGAGGTAATCGAGCTTCAAGCTCTACTTCTACTGAATCTTACACTACTGCAATAGCATATGACATTGTCAAGATAATTGATTACCACCCCAAAAATGTCTGTGATTGAAAGCATATATGATATGCATGCAAGGATCACATTGGAGATCATGACCCTTGAACACCTTAAGCAGAAGTGGGAGAAAATGATGGAAGACATGAAGAACTCCCATTCCCATATTTTTGACAAACTGTAAGTATTACACCTTTGTCCTTATTATAAAAAAAGAGGGAAATAATATGTGACAAAAAGAGAAAATAAAGGGAGAATTGATCAGGTAAAAAGGAGAAATAATGAAAGGAGGAAATAGTATAAAGGAAAGTGTATAAACATATACTTATACTATAGTGAGGCATATACATAGGGGGAGTCATATTGAAAAATATTGACAAGGTGAACACATGGTGTATATACTACACATTTTAGTTTTGCACATATCAATTTTTGATACTAATGTCAAAGGGGGAGATTGATGACCATATTTTTCCATTAGTATGCAAAGGAAACAAGTTTTGAACTATCAGTACAATGATCACCAAAAGACATGATTTCAGTGCAACCCGACATAGTAGTAAAGAGAGGTCACTGAAAATGTTAAGTACAGAGGAACCCGACAGACAGTTCACTATGTAAAGCGAAAACATACTTCACTGAGGAACCCGACAGAAGTTTACAGTGTAACTTGACAGACCGGTAAATAGTATAAACTGATAGAGTAGAGAAAAAAGGAACCTGACAAACAAGGTTACAGTGAACATCGACAGGCAGACTAAAGAGCAACCCGAGCACCAGTCTACCAAGAGACAGTTATATCCCGAGAAATGTGGATCTGACTTCCACGTTAGATAAAATAATTATGTTTTATATTTAGCTTTAAATCATATCTTTAAAACCATTTCTTGAGGGACAAGCAATGTAATTGGAATTTTTTTAATCAGTCTAACTGATTGTAAACATGCAAACTAGGAGATCAAGGTCAAGTTGTAAACCTTTGATCATAGAGTTATCTTTGTAAAGCGTGAAACTAAAATAGGTCAATCTAATGTATAAATAGATGTGTAATCAATCAGAAAAAGATGATGTGATGATTATTGTAGCTGAGGAGCACATCTATGGATCAGACTAAGATTTTCAAGTAGCAGGACAACAAAAGATGAAATAGGTTATCAAGAACCATATTCAAGGCTACCGAGTAGAACAAAGGTATTGATCAATCACTATAGGTGATAAATATACATGTGAACTTTAATGGATCTGTATTCAGCAATTCTAGATTCCATATTCTCAGGTCAATTAGTATTTTTGACTACATTCTAACAAGTGTAGCAAATAGAAGAAATCATTTGAGAAGGGGGATTTAACAATCCTTTTGTAAACCTCTTAACCGAGTGCACACTAAATAGTGTTGCTGAAGCTCTTAACATAGTAGACCTTAACCAGTCTAAACATGTTACTCCTAACAGGGTAAGATCATCATAAGTGATCAAACTTGTAAGCCTTAACCGGCCCCTTCCATTCTGCAGATAGTGAAGTTTTGTGGGTTTCATCCTCACTGCAGATTTTACCTTCTAACAGGGGTTTTCTGCGTTACCAAATCTTGTGTCATGTGTCAATATATTTCATGAATGTTGTTATGAATGTTTACATGCAAATTATGTTTATGAATTGATATTACATGCATAAAGATAGAATAACAGATATGGTCGGTAATGCAAGCAATTGATTACTAAAGGTTAAAGGCAAATTGACAAAAAGTTTTAAGGGTACTGATTCACCCCTCCCCTCTCAGTACACACCATTATATTATTTCCAACAAGGCACGGGTCTCATAGGGGCTTAAGCTCTATTTTTTAGCAAGAGGAGGTCCATGAAAAAAAATTTGTTTTTGCTACAGGATTATTTAGAATTTTTCCTTAGAAAATAGAAGCTCCTACTTTTTAGGCTTCTATATTTGAGCGGGTGAAAATGGGGTGGGGCTAGAAATTGCCCCACTAGCTTAAGAATTTCAGCCAACTTTAAAATATGCCTAAAAATCCTCAAGCAACCCTATTTTTATGGAACCCTCCCATGAGACCCTAGTCTTAGAGTAGTTCTTAAGTTATGTTAATGTTGCTCAAAAATTTCAAAGTTGAAATACATTCATGTATTTCAATAATTTTCAAATGTACTTAGATTTTTTTGCTAGACTTGAATTTAAAATATACATAAAATTTATAAACTAAATAGAATTAGCATTTATTCTAATATTAAAGTAAACCATATAATTATGTTCAATCTTTTTTTTAAAAAAAGACAAATTTTTTTTTTAAAACATATTTCAAGGGTTTTTTTTCTATATGAATGTTACTTTTAATATCTATTTAAACTACTAAAGATGCACACATAAATAGGTAGGTGGATAGGTAAGGAAAAAAGTGTAGGGCTTATTGATTTTAATAATTATTTCAGAATTGTTTTATATTAGACAAAACAGTCAGTTTAAAGAATTATATTTTGTTTCACTTACCAAAAATTTTCACTTTTAAAAGAATCTCTAATAGTATGTTTATTAATAAATACCAACACTTGCAATTTTATTAGTTGCACAGATGTATTGATATGACTAAATTGAAAATTTTATGGATAAATAAATAATATTAATTTTATTTTTATTAGTCAAACTTTATCTTTGATGATAAAAGTAAATAATGTTTAAGAACAATTGTGTATGATAATGTTTATAGTATATTTTTGTTCAAGAGTATCTCACGTGTACCTTGCATGATTTTGAATGTATGTCTAATGATTACCTAGATCCAATATTGTTTCTCACCTTAATGCAAAACCATTATTTTAATTTATTAACTTTATTTAAAGACTACAAATAAAACTAGCTCCCTAACTCTCAAATTAATAAACTTGTGTCAATCCACTTGTCGTTAATACTTACCTACCATGCTAAACACAATTTAAATTTATAGAATATTATTTAAAAGTAAAAACATGAAACTAATCTCAACAAAAGAACATTTTCCTTTGCAATTTATATTAAATAACGATAAAATTCAAAAGAAATTTGTCAAACATTTATAGCCTAAATAGGAAAGACCAATTTAACCCCAAATGTAGCTCCTAGCTTAGAGTTCTATTGTTGGAGGAATTTAGCATACCACAAAAATTCCCCTTTCAAAATCATTGTACAACCGATGTCATTAGAGAAATTTAACATATCGTAGAAGTTCCTTTCAAAATTATTGTACAACCCAAAATGTCTCACTTCAGCATATCCATTTATTATTTTGTATTATGCTAATGATAAATTATTATCCTTGTAAAAATCTGAAAAATATGTTTTTAACTTGATGGATATTTGGAGTTGTATTATGTTGTCAAAGCATCTAAGCTTGTCCATGGAAAAAATCAATTATTGATGATTCAGGATGGGCCTATTCCTCATTGGATATTGCAAGAATGGAATTAGATCAGGGTACATGCAAGAAGTTGGGTCCCAATTCGGGGGAAATTTTCCTGGCCTTGGGAATGCCAATAGAAATGTGTATGCATTTATAAAAAAAAGTAGGCACGTGTATTAGCTTAGGTGCCCGACCCAAAAATTAAAAACATGTACCCATTTAGCTTTGTGCAAGCAATCCAAAAACAAGAGTCCATTTTTCAAAACACATACGCATTTTTGAAAAGTTTTTTTTTTGAAAAATGTCTTCAATTTTATTTCTACCTGAATCGACCAGAGAGAGACATGACTAACAATATCTAGAGCAGACGCGTACCTATTTTCAGTGACTACTACCAACCCCCAACATCATTTTTTTCCCTTTCTAACTATGTATATCTAACTTATATACGTTAATGTTTATTTTTTAAATGTTTGGCAAAAATCAGTAGATAACCATAACTTTTTATGATTTCTATATTGATAGCTTAAAATTTTATTTTCTTTGTACATTAAAAAGTAGTTTTATTAAGTTTTTATGGTCTGTCAAACCTTAGATATGTAAACCTTAGGTTTATAAATTCAAAATATATAAAATCATAGATATTTAAAACCCTAGGTACAACGAAAACCCTAGGTTTATAAAACCAAAAAACACAAAATCCTAAAAATTTAAAATTCAATAAATCAAGCTAAAGTAAATACATAAAATTAACACACACACACAGATATATATATATATACTTTTTAAAATAAAATGTATTGAATGAAACGTTTATATAAATCACTATGTTTTTTAAAAAATAACAAAAGAAAATTGCTAAAGAGTAGAGAGGGTCGTGGTCGCCACGGCTCGGTCACCACTGTGGCTGAAGTGATGGTGCGGTGAGCTCGGCTGCCACTGTGGCCGAAGCCATAGTTTGGTGGTTTGATTGCCACTTGTGGCCAAGCCGCGGGGTGCGGTTCAGCCGCCCCACCCACAATCTGCCTCCAAATCAAACAATCTTGTCGCTGCCCTCCACCATTTCGGCATGCAACACCAAAAAGAAAGCATGGAAACCCTAATCTATTTAGGGTTAGGGTTTGCAAAAGATGAAAAGTGAAAGAGAAGAATTCAAGAGTGGAAGAAAATAAAACTTTAAATGTGGGAATGTTCTTATTAGAAACCCTAAATAGGGTTGGTTAAAAAAAGTATAATAAAATATTATTGTTGTATGGGAGAGTCAAATTTTGAGGGAATGATATTTTAAATTGTGATTTCGTGGAATTTAATTAAATAGTATAGATATAATTGTTAAATGAGAAATAATATTAAACTTAGTCAAAATTCATTATAGAGTCAAAAGAAAGGGATTAAAATAACTTTCTATAGTAAGATAATAAGGTGTTAAGTATTATCTCTTTTTAATTTAATTAAATATAACTTCTACTTGTTAAAAGGGAGAAATGATTAAACGTTAGAATGAAGATGATTTAATTGGTATGTGGGTAGGATAAATGATTAAATAATGTCACATTATGTTTTAAAATATAACACCAATAATATAGGAGTTTAAATACAAGGATTTAAAGCCTTTATCTCTTTTAGGGTTAAATAATGTTACATTATATTAAATCATTCGATTAACCTTTCGATGTGATGAACTTGATAATTAAAGAAAAAAATACTAAAAAAAAACAAAACATTATGATATTAGTTTACATGGGTTTAAGCAAAATATAATGATGATAATATAGTGATTTATTAAAATGATTTCACCATATGTACGCTAAAATTAAAATGTTGATACAATTTAAGGGATTTAACTTAATTATAAATGAATGTGAGAAATTTAATAATTACCATCCAACATTATCAAGTAGGGTTTAAAAGCTATATGTTATGGGAGTTCCTAAAGCACGATGATATTATTTATTTTAATTAATGTGCATTAATTTACTTATAATGTAGTTAGAATATAAGGGTTAGTAACAACTAATAATATTTTATTATAGTATAAAAGTCTATATTAATATTTCAAAATGGGTCATTTAACTTTTAAGGGGTAGCTTGTGCAACACCATCAATGAATAAATTATGAAGATGAATTTAACAAGGGAAAAAGTGGTAGTATAACGAAAAGATAATTCATAGTTATTAATTTATCATATTATCACTATTGGTTTTTATTAAATCTCTTTGCGTTAAATGTATAAATTTACTTAGATTTTAATACTTAACTCAAATTAAGGGCAATCTCCCTAACCCAAACCCAATGACCTTGACATGATAACCCTCATCTACAATTCTAATTGGTTACCATCAGTATTAACGAGGTCTGGTCATGTGGTAATATCCTAAAGTGAACTTATTTAACACCTATACCTCTTCACATGCAACATAATAATAAATTTATCACACTTTAAAAAAATTGTTCGTGTGTTTTTGCCCATATATTTTGGGCATGAGGGTTCCTCCTATTGCTATAGTTCCTCTAGTGGTCATCCCGCTTACAAAAACTCATATTCCTATTCCATCTATAGCATCAATGCCTCCTCCCATTCCTGTTGCTACTGCAACACCGCCTAGACCATTTGTCAAAAGAGCTGTGTACCCCTACGCACAAAGAATCAGAGATGAGTGTGTTCTCAAATGGATGGAAGGAATAGTTAGTTGGATTTATTGGATCGAGAGAAGAGGATATGATAGATACAAAGATGGTGTATTTTAGGCTTATTCTAGATTTCTATTATAGATCCTTTTTGCTAGCATTCTCTTATCAATGTTTTTTTGTATTAGATCTAAATTAATTTTGAATACTTGATGTAACTATGGTATAACTTGCTCTGTAAGAAGACACACAGTAAAATATTGAGTTTAAATCTTTTTTGGTTACTTTATATCTAATAGGCTTATTCTAAATTTTTGTTACAGATCCATTTTTCTAGCATTCTCTTATATGTATTTTTTTATTAGATCTAAAGTAATTTTGGATACTTGATGTAACTATGGGATAAATTTATCTGACAGCAGACACACAAAAACTCTCGAGTGTATATCTTTTTTGGTCACTTTATATCTAATAGGCTTATTCTAGATTTTTGTTACAGATCTTTTTTTGTAGCATTCTCTTATCCATGTTTTTGTGTATTAGATCTAAAGTAATTTTGAATACTTGATGTAACTATGGTATAACTTTCTCTAGAAGCAGACACACAGTAAACTCCCTCGGATATCTTTTTGGGCACTTTATATCTAATACTAAAAAAATTTCAATATGTAGAGTACCCTTTTTATATAATAATTTAAATAACACACAATTTTGACAACAAAGTTTATAAAACATTAGTCCAGAAAAAAAACTAAAAAAATAAACCGAGATCTTATCCATAGAAAATGCTTTGCAACTTCCCACCTACTGGATTTTTTGAATTCATGCTCACTTTGGCATCCTCTCCGTCGGGGGACCCTGGGGGCTCGAATACTCTCTATCTGGATTTGTTCCTAGTGCTATCACATAGGGATGACAGAGTGGATAGTGCTGACAATACGGGCTTCAGTTTGTCTACTGTTTTATTTTTAGAAGACTCTTGTAGCTCACAAATTTTGACGGGTGGTGATTCAATCTTGTCTAGCCCTAATAAGGTGGGGGTGGACAAGGAATTCCAGTTGGGGGCTTGGAAGAATGCAGTGTTGGGAAAAGAGACTCTTTCCTCCTCTGATGTCCCCGGATGTTCTGCGGGAGATTTTGGACCAAATGTTTTTGTCCCTAATGGGGTGGTTAAAAGCATTTATGATTCGCTGCAACTTTTTTTGGTGGGGAGATTAATAGCCTTCAGGCCCACCATTGATATGGTGAGAAGGTGGTGCACTACTAGATGGAAAATTAAAGGAACCTTAGTGTCTTGGTCATGCCTGGGGGCTTGTTCCTCCTTAATTTTAATGCTGCGGGGGACTTCACCATGTAACTACTGGAAACTGGTGCTATGGGCAACATTGCTTGTTCCTAGAAAAATGGAAGTCAGGGTTTGACCTCGATGTGGAGCTTCAGAAAGGTGCTCCAGTGTGGGTCCATCTCCCAGGGCTCCCCTGGAATTCTGGGATGACAAAGTGATCCATTGGATTGGGAACTCGTTTGGCCAATATGTGTCATCAGACTCTGTAACTTCGCAAAAGTCAAGGCTGGTGTTTGAGAGATTTTGTCTGAATATTACAATGAATAAACCCCTCCCTAAATTTTTGATGATTAAATCCAAATGGGGTAAGTGGAATCAGGCCGTTGTTTATGAGAATGCTACCCTCAACTACCAAAGTTGTGATAAACATGGTCATGTTGTGGCGGATTGTAAGGCCCCCCGAAAGGATATTGGGAGATTAGAGGACCTTCCCCCACTAGCTTAGAATGACTTTGTTATTAATTTGGGTCCTTTGGTTGGGGAGGTGGTGGAGAAGGAAGTACAATAATCTATGGAAGGGGAGCTCCCCCACTTGACAGGAGAGGCAAATAGTCTTAAAATGCCTGAGAAGATAGGAGATGGTAAAATAGGAGATGATCTTGGAGGAAGGAGAATTTTTACAATATAAGGTCTTGGAGGATGTCACTAACTCCAACAGGGAAAGCCCGAGTAAAGAGACTAAAAAGGGAGAGGATAAGGAGAAGAGTAAGTTATCTTTAACTTGCAGCCAGAAGAAGGAGGGAGACTCTGGAGAGGGTGTAAGTGTTGGTGATTGGGGGGATGTGGGGGCCCCCTAGGGAAATGATTTTTGTTCCCATTCCCAAAGTGGTGTGATGAAGGATAAAATGAATACGTTTCCTTCCCCTTCTTCTCCTTCAGAAAGTCTCCTCACTAGTACATTTGGGGCCAAATTTTGACAGAATTTTCTGACGGGTAAATTTTTCTTACGAATTTGGTGTTTTTTTTTGTAATAGGCCATGATGATGTTGGTATTCCGATGGGTGTTTAATTGACCATCAAAACTCTGACAGATTTAGGGTATACATTAAAAAAAAAAGTGAAACAGCCTCATCATTTTCATTTTGATTGGAGAGCAGGAGAAAAGGAGCGACAACTGAGCACGGGAGAAGGTATGTGATTTCTTCATCTTTCGAGCCTCTAGCATCATATTCGAATGCATTTCATTTTATTGTTGAGGGAGTTTCTCTCTGAAATGACCGCATTCTACTGGTGTCATGCCCTAGCTAGTGCTTTATCTCTATTATTTGATGTTATTGGTGCTTGTGCTCAAGGATATCGATTCA
>MU225083.1:552559-574384 GCA_018584345.1 Thuja plicata | reverse complement strand
ATGTTAAACTATTCTCAAAACAAAGAGAAGCTCAATAATTTAAGGTCTCAGTCCATAGAGATGCTGAAAAAATGACGAGAATCAATGATGGAGAGTTTTTAGATTATGAGAAGACGTATATGGAGTGTTTCTCATCCATGCACAAAATGTGCTAGTGATCATATAAAATTACTTTAGGCCTCCAGTATTGATGACATGTACAAGTGTAAAATGTTTTTGCGAGACTGTGATCAATTTGTGCATTGTACATAAATGCAAGGTGGTGATTATTCTCGATGATCGACAGGTAGCTAGGACAATAGCTAGGACTAAAGATAACACAGCTTAAGAGACCATCATAGGTTGTCTCTTTCTTCGGTCTATATTATTGACCAAATGTTTTACCTTTCATTAGCTCATCAAATCGGGGGATTTGAAATAATTTAATAGAATATTTTCATGACAATGTATATTATTTAAGTTGACATTGCACGAATTTATCTACTTCGCGCACTTGTATACTATGAAGATGGCCATGCTTCTTTATCACTGTCCTCATAGTCTACAAGTGTGCGAAGTAAATAAATTCATGCAACATCAACTTAAATAATATATGTTGTCATGAAAATATTCTATTAAATTCTTTCAAATCCCCGGATTTGATGAGATAATGAAAGGTAAAACATTCTGTCAATAATATAGACCAAAGAAAGAGACAACCTATGATGGTCTCTTGAGCTGTGTTAACTTTAATGTGCCTATCCATCAGATTTTCAACAATTTATAATTAATTCCGACGGTAGCACTATGCTTTCGACAGACAAAATGTCAGAGAAAAATAATTTATGACATTGCGACAGTAATGCTATACGTTCAACAAGGAAATCTGTCGGAGAAATGCTGCACAACTGTCGCTGTTTCGACAATTTAAGTGTCATAAATAGAAAAGTTTTGACAAACCCTTCGACATTAAAGCAATATCACCGACAGGTAGATCTTTCAAAATTCGGTGCAAACTATCGCTATTCCAACAGTAATAATGTCAGAAATTTTGTTTTGACAATTTTTTCTGACATAGATTGTATATTTTGATAGGTCTTGTTATCGGAATTTTGATGGATTAACTGCAGGAAATGCCATAACAAAGTCGTTGTCATGTGCAAGTTTTTGACATGACATGGCATTGATAAACTGATGGGTATGTCTTCTGTCACAATTTCCAACACAAAAATGGCGATGGATTGAAGTGTCAAAATTCCAACAGATAAGCGTTGCAAATCCGACAAATGGCTGTCAGAATTTGACCTCAAATGTACTAGTGCCTAGACTAGTCAGAACTAAAGAGGAAAACTAGAGGGGGGAAGAAGGCGGATGTGGATAATGAAGCCAAAGTTGGTCCGTCCATGGCAAGATCATTGAGAACTAAGGAAGTAGAAAGGGAAATTTCCGGTGGGAGGCAATTAACCTTAGATGATTCCCAGGAAAGTAGAAAATGAAGTTCCTCTCTTGGAACTTGAGGGGCATGAATAGCCCTCAGAAACAATATGTTTTGAAGAAGTATATTATGGAATTTAAATTTGATGTGGTTTTAGTCGAGGAGGTTTAGATGACGTATCAAAATTTTATGCTTCTTGTGGATAAAATTTGGCCTGGAGTGGCCTTCCTTTATAGCAAAGCTAATGGGGCATAAGGAAGTGTGGCTACTCTCTGGAACCTGAGTAAGTTGTCTGGCAATGCTGTAGCTTTTTTTCATAACTATCATGTGGTTTTATTTTCATGGAACCATGTTTCCTGGTACATGTATATATTTACGCTCCCAATGTTAGAAGTGATCGCAGTAGGATTTGGGGAGATATTACTAACCTCATTTTAGCTTATCAGAGTTACCCCATTCTGTGTGTGGGGGATTTTAACACTCCCAATTTTCCCTCATAGAAGATTGGGGGAACTCAAGATTATTCTGATAGTATGCAAGACTTGGCAGATTTTATGAGAAATAATGACTTGATTGATATTGATATGCAAGGACTAATCTTCACCTGGTCCAACAATAGAAAAGGAAAGTAGGTAATCCAAGTTAGACTGGATAGATGGATGATTTCAGGAGGTTGGGATATTTCTCTAATGGTTGGCCTCTTTCACCTCCCTAGGATGATGTCTGATCATTCCCCCTGATCCTCAATTGGGAAGAGAATATTGGGAGTGGGCCATGCCCATTCTGCTATGAGATAATGTGGCACTCTCACCCAGAGTTTATTGAATGTATCAGGCGATGGTGGAATATTCTTATTCGGGGGACGACCATGTTTAGAATATCTAAAAAATTACATATGATTAGGAAGGAGGACTAATGGTGGAGTAAGACTAGTTTGGCAATATATTTTAGAGAAAAAAGAGATTGAGGAAAATATTAAACACTTCCAAGCGGGAATGGCACTTAACCCTAGCTAAAGTTTAGCACATTTTTTGAAGATCAAGTATCTAATAGACATGCAGGCATAATTACTAAGGGAAGAAGCAAGAACAAGGGAATCTCTTACAGATATGCAGAGCCAACTCCTTCCACACATGGAAGTAATGAAGAAAAACATTGCTCATGCCAAGACACTCATACATGACAACAAATTTTCAGTTGTAGAGCTTATAATGGAGTTGTGAAGAAGAAGAGTGGTGAAAGAAATTGAAAGAGAATCTAAAGAGGGAATAAATTTCCTAGAAGAAAAGGTCTTGGATCTAATGGCTCAAGGAAGGGGATAGGAATTCCACCTTCTTCCACAGATCCACTTCAATTCATAAAAGGAGAAATACCATTAAATCCATAAGGAATGGGGTAAATCAAATGCTAATGGAGGAAGAATAAATAGGTAAGTATGCAGCGGAGTTCTTTCAAGATTCTTACAGGTGCTTAGCTCAAGGAGATTTGGTTGTCATTTCTAATAGGATCCTAGAGGCTATTCCTACTATCATCAGTGAGGAGGAAAATGACAAGTTGTTGCATCAAGTTTCGGAGGAGGTTAAAAATTTTGTATTTTCCATGGGTGCTTATAATTATCCTGGTCCAGACGGCTTTCCTCCAACTTTCTTCTAGCATTTTTGGGAGATAATCAAGTATGGCTTGATCCACGCGGCTCATGATTTTGTTAGAACTAGAAAAATCTTGAAGAAACTTAATAATACTCATATTATGTTGGTTCCTAAGATTTAGGATCCATAGATTTTGGGATACTTCTGCCCAATTAGCCTGTGTAACACTATTTACAAAATACTCTCCAAAATCCTTGCTAATAGAATAAAACCCCTTCTAGGCCAAATTATTAATCCTAACCAGAAAGGTTTGTTCTGGGTAGACAAATTCTGGATGTAGTGATTACCTCCCACAAGATCATTCATTCTATGGATAGAAGAAATAATTTTGGGAGGGCACTAAAATTGGACATCTCTAAGGCTTACGAAATATTCTTTTGGGATTTCTTGTATGAGGTGCTAAGAAAATTTGAGTTCCATGAAAGATTTATAAATTTCATAAAGGTGGCGGTGGAAATGGTTGACTTTGTGGTGTTGGTTAATGGCTCGCCCTGGGGGTTGTTTAAGCCGAAGAGGGGGTTCAAACAAGGGGCCCACTTTCTCCTTACTTATTCTTGATGGTTGCGGAGGTGCTAGCTTGGAACCTACTGAAGCTGAAGAGGGTTGGATCCATCGTTGGTTTTAAACTAGCCTTCACTCTTCCTCTGGAAGTTATCCAACAGTTTGTGGATGATACATTCCTCTTTGGAAAGGCTTGTATTAGAGAATAAAAGAAATGGAAAAATCTTCTAAATAACTATGTGGTGGCTTCAGGACAACTAATCAACTACTGTAAGAGCACAATTTTTTTTTTCAATATGGAGCATAGAACGCAACATAAGATTTTAGATTGTCTTGGTTGTATGTGGGTTGAGCTTCCAGACACCAATCTGGGTCTCCCACTCATGGTTAAGGAGGTCTCTGACAAATTCTAGAACACCATCCTGGAGAAAATGTAAAAAAGACTGGCGAAATGGAAGGGGAAAGTGCTCAGTAATATGGGGAAGATCCAACTGTTGTCAGTAGCCCTCCAAGTTATTCCTTTTTACTTCCTATCTCTATTAAAAATTAGTGATAGAATGGTGGAGAAGCTTGAGAGAATTCAGAGAAACTTTAAATGGACGAGACTAGAGAAAAAGACTAGAATGGGCTTGGTCAACTAGGATGCGGTTTGTCAACCGAAGGTCAAAGGTGGGTTGGGAGTAAGGAAATTAAAAGATTTAAATAAGGCTTTAATAACAAAAATTTGTTTGCATCTTTTTAGGGGATTCATAGACTGGTGTAGAATTATGAAGGCTAAGTATTTCAATAACACATCCCATTTCCCTTTTGGTCAGGGTTTACTGACTAGCTCTAAAATTTGGAACTTTATAGCTAAGTGTAAGGGATCCCTAATAAGGGGGATAAAATGGATTTTGGGTAATGGTAATCAGATCAATTTCTGGGAGGACTCATGGGTTGGTGATAATGGTATGGAAAATTTTTATCACAAGATAGATTGTCTGGAATCTTACTTTGGTTGTAAAGTGAAAGATTATATTTCTCAGGATAGGAAATGGAAAAAGTTAACTAAAGTCTATAATGACCATGCTCATGTTTCCCTTTATGTTCAGGAGATTCATAATCTTTTGGAAGGTGTCAGGATCCCCCTCTCTCAGATAGAAGACAAATATTTCTAGCTTCATAACAAGTCGGGGGAGGTCACGGTGAAATCAGCTTACTTAGTTAATTCTAAGAAGGTGGTGAATGAGAAAATGTGGGGAAGTGTTTGGATCCGACAATTGATTCCTAAAATAAATTTTTTCTGGTGGATGGTCTTGCACGAAAAGATCCTCACACTGGATAACCTCCATAAGAAAGGTATCTATTTGGTTAACTAGTGTGTTATGTGTAAAAATTAGAAAGGGACCATAAATCATCTCTTAATATATTGTCCTTATGTGTCTAAGGTGTGGTCTAAAATAATGAGAAAAATAGAGCTAGAGTGGGTGTTTTATGAGAATGTTAACCAATTTTTCATCAATTGGGGTCATTTTTTAGTACATCGGCTCATTTGTTTACTCTGGAAAATGTTACCCCTACATGTGTGCCAGAGCGTGTGGAAAGAAAGAAATAATAGGGTGTTTCAGGAGGATGAAAATGAGGTTGAAGAGACGGTGTGATCTACAGTCAATCTGCTGAGGGAAAACTTGGAGACTAGTCGATAGAGAGTTCCTAACTCCCCCCTAAGTGGACTGTAGATTGGATCATGATTGGTAGATTTCTAATTCCTTTTTTGTTTTTTTATAACTCAAAGGTGCTAGCGAGGACGAATACTCAATGGACCCCCCAGAAGACATGTTCTTCAAGCTAAATTTTGACGGGGCTTCTTGTGGTGGGACTACTATGGGAGGAGGTATTATCAGAGATCACCTAGGAAGGATGTATATTTATTATGCAGTTAACCTTGGGTCAATTACCAATAATGTGGCAGAAATCTCTGCCTTATTATGGGGTCTTAAAGTGCCAGTTACCATGGGAATCAAGAAGTTGATTAGCAAGGGTGACTCAAAAATTGTGATTGAGTTGGTCAAAGGGAACTATAGGGCTAGCTAGAGCATGTCTAATCTGTTGTAGGATATTTGGATGTTCTCCTAAGTCTGGAGGAATTTAAATTGCAACACATTTATAGAGAAGGAAATGCAGTGGCGGATGCACTGGCAGCCACTAGATTATCTATGCACAGGATCAAGTGCTGGATAAATTTAATGTTGCTGACGAAGCACACTATTTTTCTCATTGAGAGGGAAAGAAATAATATTCTTAAATGATGAATACATGGATGATGCTAATTGGATGAGAAAGGCGTCTTGTAGAGTCACTAGGAGTAGTGAGAATTCAAATTTCAAAAGTAAAATTGGAAAGAGACTTAATTACGGTAACTGGCTGATAAGATGGGCTATTATTACCATTTTTGGTGAAGGTATGGGCAATTTTAAGTGTGAAATAAACATGGGATTGGCACAATATTTGTGACTTTTGATAAGATGACCAGGCTTTTTTGGCATTTTATTTCCAAGATACGCAATCCTTTTTTCTCATGGGCCTTTATAGTTATTATTATGGCTCCCCATGTGAACAGTACCTCCTGTGGGTTGAATTACCAATTTGTAATCAAGGTGATTAGTATTAGTATCAATTGCAAAAACTATGGTTTGCGATATTGGTTGTTTGAGCTAGGTTTTCTATGAAGGCTGTCTGAACTTGGGTTGGCTTGGGGCTAGGTTGTGCAGTGGAATATCAGTTGTGATGTCTTTAGAGCCTCTGGAAGAGGAGCTACTTTCAGAGAATAGCACTGAGATAGGTGGTGATATGGTCCGTGTGGAACTGCCCAAAATTGAAGATGGGTTTATCAAGAACCTGTGTGCTGTCATGTATCTAAAGGAAGGTGGATTTTACCCATACATGGAAGCCATGGAGGGAAGTGATGATATTATTTCTATGCAACTTATAGATTCTTGGGAGGAACACAAGGTTACCATTAATGGTATAACCTTTGAAATTAATGAAGAAGTGATAGCCCAAGTCATAGGTTTATCTATGGAGGGAAGAAAGTGGTAGAAGGTCTCTAAGAGCAGGGATGATACAAGGATCAAAAAATTATTCAAAAATATGGAGGTTCCTATTTGGTTCCATGGTGGCTTCAAACATGCTGAGTTGCCTAAACCTTGGAATGAGGTATGCTTGATTCTTATGAAGTATCTTAATCTCGAAGGTTGGTTTGGGAATCGTTACAATTATCACTTCCCTCTGTTAAAAATTTTTTTGTTATAATGAGGAAATCTACATTCCCTTTTTTCGGTTGCATTCGCTGGAAGTGTCAGTTGTCGATGTGAGGGGAAAGAAAAAAATGAAGTAGAACTACTGTATTCTTTACCAAGGTCTCATCCTGAGGCTTTACAATTTCTGTCATGCTCTATGCCCTCCTAGATTTGTTGCACTTTAGGAAATTAATTCCCTCACTAATAACCCTAATGAGATTGTGTTTTCCCCGTCTCAACCTACCTCATCCTCAAAAATGCCATCTCCCACGAGGAAAAAGCCCAAGAATTCTTGCCAAGACAAAGCTGGTTTTGTGGGAGAAGTTAAAATAAATATTGACTCTGAGGATGAAGAGGAATAAAATGATAGCAGGAGGAGGTCCCACAAGATTTCTTCCAACACCCTGGTTAAAAAAGGCAGTTAAGAAAAGATACCTTGAGGTTGAAGATTAAGAGGGGGATTCAGAGGAGGAAGAAGGGAAGAAAAAAGGGAGAAGTGATGAAAACAAGAAAGGGAAAAAAATTAAAATTAAGGAGGAAAACAACTTAGACATAGATAAAGGGATAGATACCTCGACAAAGGAGGGGGGTGAGAAAAGACAGGAATCCACATAGATTTTGGCTAGTTTTAAATTTCCCACTATGGACTACTCGAAAAAGAAAATTATGGGAGAATAAAAGACTGAGTCGCCGCTTACTTCTATCTCACCTTTGGGCCAACCGGAGGAAATTGTGGCTAAGAGGGATACTAGTGGGAATAAGGATGGGGTCTCAGAGGAAAGAGATGAGGAGTTTAAGGTTGACTTGAATCAAATGAAGGATGATATTAAGTGGATTCAAGACAAGATTCAGGATTTAGGTTCCAAAGATGACCTATAGGTGATGAAGGATGAAATTAGGGAGTTGGGCGAGAGCTTTAATAGGATTTTAGATTTCACCGTAAAAGTGATGCACTCAACGGAAATGACTCTTCACCTTCTGCACCCAGAGATTTTGAAGACTTCAGATGATGAAAAAGATGATGGGAAGTTCTTCCAGTTTGTTACGGAGGATTGGTTAAAGTTGTTTCTAAATGGAGGGGGGAAAACCCCAAGTGACTCTCCTTTTGTTCTTTTTTTTTATGTTCTTTTTCTTAAGCTTCTGGTGGTCGGCCGTTAAGGGCCTATTTTTTACTATGTTTTATGACTCCGTTGGTCATAAGACTATTAATAGTCAGTTTTATGTTACTGTTAGGATTTCTTGGAACATTTTTGTTACTGGTGTTCATGGGTTTGTTACCAATTTCAATGTGAAGTTGGGTTTTGTTAGTGATCATAGACTGGTTACCAATTTCGTGGTGAAGTTGGGGCCTACAGTCACTAGTTTTTGGTTTTTGATTTTAAAGAAGGGGATAGGCTGAGGGTGTATAGTTGATGGTTTTTTGATGGTATTCAGGCACTTCTCGTCCTGGCTTTGTTTGTTGTTTTGGGTTAGACCCCTTGTTTTGGCTTCTTTTTAATCAAAAACATCAGTCCAGACTCATTTATTGTAATTGTGGTATGCAAATAACTATTGCATTCACCTATGCACAATTAATTCATTATTTTGCACCAATAAAAACCAAGTAATTTAATAATTTTTAAATTTATCTAAAGTTAACATATTTATTTCTTAAGTTAATATATTATAGAACATAATTATCAAAAATATGATTGGTTGAAATCTTTTTTTGGATAGGTAATGGGCCGAAGCCTAGATTAATTATTATTATTATTTGTTGAGATTTATTATTATGATTGGTTGAGATTGAGTAGAGACAAACCCAAGACCTCTGAGATGAGAGGCTCACAACTTACCATTGTGTTGTAGGCTCTTGCCTGATTGGTTAAATTATTTTGGTGTTATGGGACCCTTTTTTTTAACTGCAAAAATAATTTCTATACCATTATGTTTGAGGAAATTTTTTAGGGCACGATGCCCCACATTTATGGAATTGATGATTTTTATAAGAATAAAAATTGTCCTACATTTTATTTCAATCTATAGTATAAGAACTAAAATTCTAGCTAAAAGATAATATTTTAAAAAAAAATTGGTTTGGTATCAATAGTCACAATTTATAGTAAGGAAATTATTGTTTTCACTTTGTTCCTTATATTTTATTTAAAATTGTTTTATTATAAAGTATGGTCATGCAACTTTATGTTATTTTTATATTATTTTATTTATAATTTTTAATAACACATTCATTATTTTTTAATTAGATTAGAGTTATATTCATGTAATTTAATAATCTATTCTTATAAGTGGAATAGAATTAGGTAATATTATAATATAGATTATTATTTAATACAACTTCATTTTTTAAATTAAAATCAATTACAATACATATAATTTTAATCACCATATAATTCAAGTTGCATAAAACTTTATTAATAAATTTACAATCCACTAATTCAAAAAATTTTATTACTTCTATTTTAATATTAAAGGAAAGTACTCGCCACTACGTGGCACTTGTTATTCTTTGATTTTCTTCCCTTAAGAACATCCTTAGGGAGACCTTGTTCTTCCAATTTCTTCCCTTACACAACACAATAAATGATATCATTTCAAAATATATGTTATCCAACACAAAACCTCACTTTAGTCATATATTTGACATATTGATATATCATGTTTTGGCCATGTTAATTTTCAGACTTTTCCCTTGATATAGAATCACATTTAATCACTATTATGTGCATTTTCAACCAATAAGTTTGACCTTAGAGGCCTTATGGACAAAAATGACTTTATCTCCTCTACTTACCTCTATTTACACCCACTTTCTTCTCTGCAATTTTGTATCTCTATGATATCCACTTCATCTCTCCATGGCCTCCTTTGGATCCTGTAATCCACAACAATGACAATACATAAATAGAGAGATATAGAAAGAGAGAGCAATAGGGAGAGAGGGAGAGAAATGGGAGAGTTAGTGGTAGAAAATATGAGAGATAAATGTAATGGGAATGATTTTTTCTAAATGATCATTTTATAGAGTTGTAAATTTATTAAATTGATGTTAGTTAATATTTTTATTAAAATATTCTCCTCTCACTTAGTTCCATAACAATAAACAAAAATAAACCCTAAAATTAAACCAAATTTAATTATGATCATAACCTTAAAGCGAGTTCAACCCTAATAAAAAAAAAATCAATAGCACATAGAATCAAATCAAATCCTAACCCTTTTAAAAAAAAACATTAAACATTATTAAAATTCAAACCTCACTCCATAAGCTTAAATAAATACCAACCTTAACTTTGAACCTAATGTAATTATAATCTTTAAAAAATAATATTAATCCTATAACTAAAAATAAACCAAAATGAATCTTAAACCTAATAGTAGACAAAGCTAAATCCAAACCCAAACCCAGTACACCCCACCCTTAACACTTAAAAACTTGAAACTCGGTTCCATAACAATAAGAAAAAATAAACCCTAAACCTAAACCCAAATGAATTGTAATCAAAATCCTAAAGAAATTTCAACCCAAATCATAAGACTAATTGTACATCAAACCAAATTAAACACTAACACTAACCCAAATTTTACCCTAGCCTTGCACTAAAATAAATTGAACTCTAACACAAAGCATATTTGAACACTAAAGTAAATTGAATCCTAGCTCTAAACCTAATCAAACAGTATAAGAAATTAAACCTAACAATTATCAAAAATGTGTTATTCTTTTAATCCAAACAAATCAAAAGGATATAGAATCAAATCAAATCCTAAGCCTTTTAAAACATAACCTTAAACATTATTGAACTCAAATCTCACTCCATAAGCTTAAATAAATACCAACCTAAACTTTAAACCTAATGTAATTATGATCTTTAAACAAAGATATTAATCCTATAACTAAAAATAAACCAAATTGAATCTTAAACCTAATAGTAGACAAAGATAAGTCCAAAACCCAAACCAAATTAAACCCCACCCCTAACACTTAAAAACTTAAAACTTAGTTCCCTAAAAATAAACAAAATTAAACCCTAAACCAAAACTAGAATGAATTGTAATCAAAACCACAAATCAAGTTCAACCCTAATCATAAAACTAATTGAACATCAAACCAAATTAAACACTAACACTAATCAAAATTTTACCCTGACCTTACACTGAATCAAATTGAACCCTAACACTAAGCCTATTTGAACACTAAAGTAAATTTAATCCTAACCCTAAACCTAATCAAATAGTATAAGAAATTAAACCTAACAATTATCAAATTTGTGTTGTTCTTTTAATCCAAACAAATTAAGAGGACACATAATAAAATCAAATCCTAAGCCTTTTAAAACATAACCTTAAACATTATTGAACTCAAACCTCACTCCATAAGCTTAAATAAATACCAACCTTACGTTTGAACCTAATGTAATTATAATCTTTAAACAAGAATATTAATTATATAACTAAAAATAAACCAAATTTAATCTTAAACCTATTAGTAGACAAATATAATTCCAAACCCCAAACCAAATTAAACCCCACCCCAAACACTTAAAACTTGAAACTTAGTTCCCTAACAATAAATCAAAATAAACCCTAAACCTAAACCAGGATGAATTGTAATCAAACCCCTAAAGAAAGTTCAACCCTAATCATGTTAAACTAATTGAACATCAAACCAAATTAAACACTTACCCTAGCCCAACTTTTACCCTGAACCTACACTTAAAAAAATTGAACCCTAATACTAAGCCTATTTGAGCACTAAATTAAATTGAACCCTAACCCTAAACCTAATCAAACAATATAAGAAATTAAACCTAACAATTATCAAATTTTTAAATAGATAAAGTAGAGATATAGATAAAGAGGGAGATATAAATATAGAGTGGGAGATATATATGTAAATAGATAGAGTTGAGATAGAGAGAGTAAGATAAATATATACATTTTTATAGAGAATTAGATAGATATAGAAAGATAGATTAATAGGGGGAGAGGGGGAGAAATGGGAGAAATAGTGGTATAAAATAGGAGAGATAAATGTAGAAAGAATGATAGAGGGTGAAGAGAGAGATGTAAGGAGAGGCAAGGAGATAAAATCAAATCAAATTCTAACCCTTTTAAAACATAACCTTAAACAAAATTGAATCTTAAACCTAATAGTAAATAAAACTAAATCCAAATACCCAACAAAATTAAACCCTACCCATACCACTAAAAAAATTATAAATTTAATTCCCTAACAATAAACAAAAATAAACCCTAAAAGTAAACCATATTGAATTATGATCATAACCTTAAAGAAATTTCAACCCTAATCATAAACATAATTGAACATCAATCCAAATCAAACCAAATTAAACCATATCCCTAGACCAAAATTCACCATAACCACAATATTCAACATAATCTAACCATCAACCCTATTGAACCTAACCCTAAGATTAAATTAAATTGATCCCTAATTATTAACCTAATTAAATGTTTTACCAAGTTTAGTCTTAAATTTAATGAAACCCTAACCCTCATAGTAAACCAAAACATAAGTTAAACTATAAAAATAATCTTAAATATAATTATACCCTAAACTTAGGACTAAATAAAACACAAATCAAAACCCAAATTGAACTATAATCCTACCCCTAAATATAATTAAATCCTATACCTAAGACTAAACCAAAACCCAAATTGCATCCTCGTCTTAAATAAATCATTAATCATACGACAAACACTAAACCAAATTGAACCTAATTGTAACACTAAACGAAATTGAACATTAACCATAAACCTAAACCAAATTGTACCATAATCCCAACACTCAAACCATATTGAACCCTAACCCTAAACCATGTCGATTCTTAATCCTAAAACCAAATTCAATGCTAACCCTTACCCTAATTCAATATTTAAACTAACTTTAAATTCTACCACTAACTCTCATTCTATATATGTTCCTTAACCTAACACTAAACTAAATTAAACATTAACCCTAAATTTAATTGAATTGTAAGCCTAACTCTGAACAACAACCCAAATTTTATGCTTCATCATAAAGTTAATTTAGTAGTACAATGACTTAAACCATTACCCCAATCCTAGACGAAATTGAACCCTAAGTCTAATGTAAAAACATATTGAAACCTAGCCCTTACACTAAACAAAATTAAACCCAAACTCTAAAGGCAATTGAACATTAAACCAAATTCAACCACAATCACAAACCAATATAGCGTAAGACTAACAAAAAAACCCTAATTAAATCTAATTAAGCACTAAACCTTATTTTAACCTCTTACTCTAACCCTATCCCTATAAGTAAACCAATTTTAAACTTAATCATTTAAAGCTTGTAAAATGTAATCCTAAACCTACTCTAGATTGAGTCCATACATTAAAGGTAATTAAAACCTAATACTAAACTAAATTCAACCCTAAACCTAAACCTAATTATATCATAAACCAAATTAAACCATTAATCTAAACTAAATTAAACCCAAATCCTAAACAAAATTGAACCCTGACTATAAGACAACTACATAGAACGATAAATGAAAACCTAATTGAACTTTAAACCAAATTGGACCTTAATTCTAAAGTAAAATATACACTACAGCTAAGAGTAAAGCAAATTGAACTATGATTGTAAACAAAATTATAAACTAAAACTAAAACTAAACCAAATTGAATGCTAATCGTAACAAAAAAATAAATTGAATCGTAACCATAAACATAATTGAATATTAAACCAAATTGAACCCTATCCCTAATATTAAACCAAATTGAACTGTATAATAAAGAGAACCGCAATGTCCACAAATTTTAAAGAAAAAAAATTAAATAAAAGTCAATTCATAATGCTAAAACAAAGTAGAGCTCAAATCTTATGATTACAAGATGACAACAAATTCAAATCAAAATTAGGCACTTAATTAGGCACACTGTATGCCGCCATTCGATCCTAAAATAGGCTCCATTTAAGGTTTAAAATAGGTGCAAAAATAGACAGACATACGTCGACTTTAGCATCCCAAACAACTTGCATTTCTGGGTCAAATTCAATGTCAACCACTATGTCATTAACCGCGACAAACCACTGTGGTGTTAAAAATTTTATGTTTTTCAACTCCCAAATAATTGCATTAGATTCTTAGGAAACATTCACTATAGTGCCCACTAATGAATAAAAGAAATTAAAAATTCTCACCTAGGTTAAACTTACCTCCATACGTCGTTCTAATTTTATAATTCAGTGGTTTTTCATTTGTTACGTTGCTCTTATTGATCAAGACATTGAGTTGATAAATTTGATCTATTAATTTTATTTTATTCAAAGCCTACATTTATAGACTAGGTGTCTAAAGATGTAGTATTAGTTCTTATAGAGATATTTTGTTTCTAAAATAGAAGTAAACTTGTATTAGAATACAATATATAACTTATCATTTCAAACACACACACACACACACACACACACTTTTCTTCTATTGTAATTGGAGTGCATGATCAGTGGTACCTAACACTCCTTGTAAGAAGTTTACATTGAGAGGAGGAATTCCAAAATTGAGCTTCGAATTTGAATTTTCTTAGTGTGAGCATAAAATGAAAATATTAATTTAATTGATCCAAATGATGTCTTTAAATAGGCAATACAAAAAACTGAATATGTTACATAACCACATTGTTGAAGACAATAGTGACCAACACTTTATTGAATTAAACTAAATCTAAAGCAACTAGAAAATAAAATACACCAATAGTCCCCTCTTATTACATTAATTCGAACAAGAGTCAAACATTACAAGGGTTTTGAACCCAACCCTTTTGCAGACTTTAATGAAGTGTCTTCACCAATCCTCATTTCTCACTCAAGAAACATCGAAATGACTGCATCAATGGATCTCCTAACTGTATAAGCTGAAACCATTTACACAACATGAGTGTTCCCCCCTCCCATGCACAATGAGACACATTTCCTTCAAAATTTCACATCTCCTTTGAGTGTGTCTAATGTCTCCTCCAATATTGCACATGATCGAGATATCTTTCTTCTCAAAGTGCACATCTCTTCCAAGTGTGTCTAACGACTCCTCAAATGCTATGGAAATAATCCCTCCTCTAATGTAAAAATCACCAATCAATTCCTCCACATGAGACAACCTTTCCTTTCAAAGTCCACACCTCCTCCAAGTGTGATTAATGTCTCCTCAAGTGCTTGAAAAATCATCAACTAAATATTGACCCTCCCCCTTTTCTCCTTGAAGGGAAAATCATGATGCCAGGCCCCATCTTTTTTTTAGAGAAACAAATATGTTAAGCCCCCTCTTTTATTAAGGGAAAAATTGGTAAAACCCCCTCTTTTCTTTCGAGACATAAATGGTGCTTCTTCTGCAATGAATCATCCCTAAGAGAAAATATATCTCAAGATGATAGGTTTATCCTCCTACCTCCATTACCTCCATCCTCCAGTCAAACCCTTATCTTTTTTATAGCTATTTGTAGCATTCAAATCTCTAGAAGCTTTATTGGGTGTAGTGTGAAAAGCATTGAAAGAAAAATTCCTTGATAATATAATGTAATTGAACATTATCAAAATTAAAAGTATTCTTACCTATTATTAGTGAAATTTGCACCATGCTAAGTAAAATCAACAATATAGTGATACATGGGAACACTTCTAGGTTGTGGGTAACCCAGAAAATAAGTGAACCTCCGGAGAAGGCTGGCTTCCTGGGTACTTCACCTAAACTAAAGTTTTTTCAAAGGGACAGGGTTAGAAGGAAACATGAAACTGAAATCTACTCCTAAGGTAATGCACCAAATTATTCTCCCAGACTGATACTGCCACATCTAGCATACATATGCTCAAAAAACCAAGCTACACAATAACACAACTCAAAATTTACCCATACCTCTACATAAGAATTTCATAAAGAAGGTGCAAATGCTCAACAAACCTAAGAAGGAAAATAGGGGTTTCACAATTGGGTGTTGCTTGCATCACTCACACAACTATATGGCCTGAAAAAGTATGATACATCCTGTCTAAAGGTTCTGAAAGTGGTAAATGTTAAAGGAAATTCATAAAACTCACAGAAACACTTAACCATCTATGCTCTACACACAGTAAAACAGGCCTTGAGAAGGTAAAATCACTTAAATATATTGAGAAAATGATGCACACAGCAATATACAACTCTGAAACTCAGTTACAAAACTCATCAATCCTGCTAAAAGAACCTAAAATAGGTTACAATACAACATGGAAGAATTGTAAGAACTCCCTAAAACTGAAGCCTCAACTCCTACTTATGTTTTTTCCATGCAGCTGCATTTAGGAGAGCAATAACTCTTGGGTCAGATTTAATCAATCAGGCCTACCTTGAGCCCCTCAAACAACTCAAAAAATGCATAAAGGTGTTACCAAAGTCAATCCTTATCAATTCCCACATAAAGGCCCTGATTAAATGCAGACTTATCCTTCAAAAGGCTCATAAATTTTCAAACTTTTCTCCATGACCCCAACATTTGTCAATTTTTTGCCAAATATCCCATTTTGACTTTTTAAAGGTAAAAATGAATATCTTATTTTGCATCACAAATATCAATGATTTATAATTCATTTATTTAATAAGTATCAAAGATGTTAGTTAGATAAATGAATTATAAGACATTTACTACTTTTATTAATTTAATAATAACTAATACTTAATTTATAGTTTATTATTTTAATAAAAAAAATTAAGTGATAATTTAAACCACTTAATAAAATTATTAGTTTAATAATATTTATTAAAATAATAAATTAAGTATTAATATTTATTAAATTGTGCAAAATAAAACATTCATTGTTTACTTTTTTAAAAGTCCAATATTTTTAAAAAACATTAATAAAATGATATAAGAAAATATCATTTTAATAACATTGTTCTTTATATATTTTTCCAACCCATGTTAATAAAATGATAAAAGATTATTTTAATAATATATGCCTTACCTATTGCATTTTATGACTTTAAAAAAGTGTGAAAACTTACTTAAGTGATAAAAATCATCACTTACGACAAAGAGAAAAAAAAACTTAACAAAAAAAAACATTAAGGAAGACGAAGCATATTAGAGATCGAACCCTAATTACACTTCATTTTCATTTTGTCTTTATATTTTTGTTGGGCCACCGCCTGGAGATGCTGCCATGGGTCTGAAGGAATTATGGAAGCTTTCTTGGAGGATTTGAGGGTCACTTTTGGAGATTTTCTTTTTTTGCATACCATGATTTCTGATCTTTTACAGGTACATACTTGTATTGAAAATGTCTTTTGAGCTTCTTCTTTGGGTGCATATACAATATCGAATCCTTTTTCCACTTTGACTATGAACTTCATCTCGAAACCCTCTTAAACTGCAATAATACAATGCTTATGCTGCAATTTCCTAGGACTTGGTATTTTAAGGTTCTCCAACTTTACTTTGCACAATAAAAAATTAAAAATGTCTGATACTTTTGATCATCTGTTGCCACAATTTTCACCATATGTTGTCTTTATTTCAGGGTCTTGGCTTTAAATTTATGTGCTTTTGAGGTTCATGGCTCGAGCTCTCCAATTGATTTGGTATCACAACAAACCTAACACTAACCCTTGAGGGTTTCTGGCTCTTGAAACAATAAAAAATTGTTACATAAACTATCTCATGACTAATAAATTGATGTTTTTGTTATTTTTGGCTGCTCTAGGCTTCAGCTCTGTGCATATTTGATTAGCTACTTGTTTTTGTATCCATGTATTGATGACAATGTATTCATTGTTGTCTTGTAGTCAGTCATGCCATACATTACATCATTTGATATGTCTCCATAAAAAAATTTATGCATTTTGTGCAAGCTATCTTGTAACCTTTTTGCATGATTTCATCTTCACATGATATCATTGCTCACCGTGTAGTAGGTTTGTTTCTTATGTTCATGATTATTGCAAAATTGGACTCCTAATGTATCAATGTTTTAATCTTTGATAGTAGAAAACCCTTCCCTCCTATAGCACATGGAACATTATTACATTCCCAAAGTTGCATGCACTTGCCTTATGCTAGTCATATTTGAAATATTATTTTACTTCATTGATATCCATCAATTTAAAAATGTAACATCGAACTTTGTCAATGCATCTCTTAGCCTTGGCACTATAATTTTTTATTATTTGATATCAATGCTTCACTATTGAAAATGCCTTTGGTAATGAATGTCAATGCTTTAGTTAATGATCTCTTGAAAGTCTGAGTTACATCGCTGCTCTCTGATTTCCATGACTATACTCGGAAGGTATTAATAGCAGGATGTGTCCTATCCTTCAAAACAACATGCAATGCTTACCATAGTTGTCATGCTTGGATTACTATTTCAAGAAACATTGTTGATCGTTATATCTTGACTATTTTCTATTTTTATTGGATACATATTCTCCCCATACTCATGGGGTTTCTTTTATTGTTATTTTGAATTCAATGTCCTAATGCCTCTTCAATTGTTGTAGCAGTAATATAGTAATGTAGTGATATTTTCCTTGTCACTATGTAACTATTCATACTTGATCATTACTTGATGATTTGGGTCATGGTATCTGATTTCCATTATTTTTGTGCTACATACCGGTATGATGCTATTGTCCCACTATAGTTCATTTTCTATATTGTAGCACACTGGGCTCAACCCTTGTGGGAGCCCATTTAACCCATGTGTTTAATTACATGTCTCTACACAATAAACAACTAGTTAGAGTATAAGCATTATGTTTGAGGTGATGCATGTCTAAATGGGTAATTGTGTATACTGATGACCAGTAATTTCTTAGAACTATATTCCAACCCATTACTTTACATTCCTTCAGGGTACATGGCAGTGAGGATCAAAGACTTGGGCGACAAAGCAAGACATTCACTCATCAGCACTACTTCAGCCCATGCGAGTCATTCAGGCAATGACTGGCCCTTGTTCTTACATATTTGATTTCTCTCTTTTGTACATATATTCATGCATAATTTTTATTCAAAATGCAATGATATATCTTTAGCTAGTTTCACGGCTTGTGTGGAGCATAAAAACAATGCTTTGATAAATGAAATGTTTACTTTTTCAGAGAAGATCTATAAAGAATGATTAAATATAATGTTGTGCTCTTTTATTCATTAAATATGTTAGCTCTTTTTCTTGCAGAAACAATTTTAATATGACAGTATAGTTGTGTACTTGAATGCAAACTCCTATTTCATGAAAAAGAAAGGCTAATTGATGAAGGTATTAGATAACATCTGGGGAAACTATTACCTCCTCCTTTTTTTAGATCTTCTGGCTCACTCATGTATTACCTATGTATTATTACTGAATGATAGTACCTTTTAAGTGGATTATCTTCTTACTAAAATGCTGAAATGTCTTTTAATGGATCAACATGTTAGTAATAACTAAGAGGGGGGGGGGGGGTGAATCAGTGGCCTCAGAAATTTATCCTTCAATCAATAACCACCAATCAAATAAACCTCATATTATTGTCCCTACAAGATGCATGCCATGAAATACTTATAATTATTTTATTGTCTATTGGTTTTCCTTGTCTTCCCTTATTCTCCTTGATTACCGATAAGCAGCATAACTATTTACCGAAACTCAGTAAATAAGAAAAGTATACTGATCAACCCAGTTTTAACTATGTTAGATACAAAACAATAAAGAAATGAATCATACACACATAACACATGAATTTTTATTGTGGAAACCTTGTTAAGGAAAAAACCACAGGGACTGGCACCCCAAATTTTCACTCTTCTGAAGTGAGCCCTGTTAGGAGCCAACCCTGTTAAAGGTTACAAACACACTTTTAAGTGCGACCTTGTTAGAGGATTTTATACATAGAGGTTTTTACTTAGTATCGAGCATCTATTGCTACCATCCTTGAATTAGCCTCCTTCTTACACTGTCAATAGGTATCAGGAAACTCCAATGCTACTTTCATGAATCAAACTTTTTGGCACTCCTTGGGATGTACCTCAATATATAGAAGACTGTTAAGTCCTACTTTGTTAAGAGACTTGATGCTTCAATGGTTAAACTAAAACACTATGACCTGTTTCTAATGCAACTTTGAATTGCAGATTTTCATATCTATTTAAGTACATTACCTTTCTGATCAATGTATCAATTCAATTCTTTGTGCTCCACACTTTCTGCTCTATGATATTATGTTTCACTGTTCATCGGTGTCTGTAGAATTCTTTAGCTCTCCTTCAACTTGATTGATCAGGGCTGTATGAAGTTCTTCTTCATCAGTTTATCTTCAACATCCTCTTTTCATTCACTCCCCTTAATCCCATTCATAAATGAATTAAGCTTGTCTCTTATATAGACATGATATTTACTGTTTCTTGATTCTTGATTTTTGGCGTGAAAAATAATCCAGCCAATTTGATTTAAAGCATAACTCCTGATTTATCTCATAGTTATCTTCTTTCCAATTGTATAAATCTTCTTTAAATCAATTACCTAACTCTGGTCAAATAAAACAAATAAAACAACCAGTTAAGTCTATCTTTAGCTCTTTCCAGCTAGATATTTTGTCATTTTCTAAAATCTTTGTTCCGTCGGTCAACTCTTTAGTTAGTTGTCGTTGACAACTGATAGTTCCATCGGCATGACTCCAGTTAGCTTTGGGATCTCCATTCGTCGGGCATCATTGGATATTTACTCATTGGGCAACTCTGTTTCCAGCTTGTTGGGCATCCTGTGGTTTTTCTTCATTGGGAAACACTGTCTTCTGCTCGTCGGGTATCACTGTGACTATTCTTCTTTTCCTTTACCGATGGTGTCCACTCCATCGGTGTTGTCTGTCACTTAATGAATACTTGACTTTTATGCATTGTTGAAAGCATAACCTTTGTTCCATTGATTCTCTGAAGTCTTTGGCATTATGTACATGACCGTACAAATGATATCAAGTTGACATCAATGAAAATACAAACCATTAACTCATTTAATGTCTTGCATTACACTAGTAAAATTGGCCCCTATTTTTGATGAAAATTGGTTGAATTATCTACGGAGATTGGTCAAAAGACCCACAAATTGATTTGTTGGTATTTTTATCATTGAAAGATCGACACATTCTTGTTAACGTCAAAATTTCTACACAAACTTGGTCAAAATTATCATATTCAAATGCCCACATTATTTGTCGAAATGTTAGAAAATTTTTGACCAAATTTAGTCGAAATGTTTGAAAAGTTTCGACCAAGTTTAGTTGAAATGTTTGAAAAGTTTTGACACATAATGGTCAAAACATTTCGACCAAACTCTTTCTATTTCAACTAGGATGCCAAACCCACAACGCAATATTTTGACACAGAATGGTCAAATTTTTTTGACCAAACTCTTTCTGTTTCGACCAAGATGCCAAACCCATGACGCAAGCTTTTGACCAATGAATGTTGAAATTTTGACAAAAATTGAATTTAAAAAAAAATAATTCTAAAACCAAATAGCCTCAGTTTTGGTACTCGGCTTCAATAGAAGATGGACCAATAACAAATTACTTCTATCTCTCTAACAAACAAGTCTTGAACCAAGTGAGAAGCTATAAGTTCACGACTTCAACTTATAGCTTCTCACTTGGTTCAAGACTTGTTTGTTAGAGAGAAAGAAGCAATTTTCTATTGGTCCATCTTCTATTGAAGTCGAGTACCAAAACTGAGGCTATTTTGTTTCAGAATTTTTTCATTGAGTTTGGTATTCAATCTAAACAACCATCAATCATATTTTGAGACAATCAATGTGCTACTCAAATCTCAAGTATCTCAATCCATCATCAAAAGACCAAGAATATTTACATCCAGATACACTACATTGGGGATCTCATTCATGGACAAGTCATCAGTCTACTATTGCCCAACATCCAAGCAAGTTGCCAATATTTTTACCAAAACCTTCATGTAAAGAAAGTATTCTTAT
>MU225083.1:467979-530532 GCA_018584345.1 Thuja plicata | reverse complement strand
GATCTTGATGCTAACACCCAAGATAGTGCTTTTTGTTTTTCTTGTCTCCAATGCTAATCCAAAGTTGAGTTCAAATATTCAAAGATGGCCTAATGAAATAATTAGGGTATGAAATCCGAGTCTCAAACGATGCTTGTAATTAGTATAGTCAATCAATGAATTAATCACTACAAATCAAATTGTGTCTAGAGTAATGTTTTCTCAATGGTATTTTCTTATATCCAGCTTTGTGGTAGTTTTTTATCATAAAATCGATGCAAATGAAATGGTTATCAAACAAACTCCTTTGATATTTGTGTTAGTCTTACCTTTGGTTGTCAATCTTTACTTCTTTCTTATGTCAAGGATTGAGTCCCAACCTCTACAAGAATCAATGATATCAACTAAACAGGGGACGCTAATATTATTGTAATTAAATAGTCTTCAGACAGTATAGACCCAACTCGATATACTCCTCCAAAATAGTGTTTATAAGCTATGCTAAACACAAGCAATTGAATGATAGATAACATGGATTTATGTCACCATCATAAAACAAAAATTGACCAAGGAATTATATCGTAGAAACAAAGAATGATTTGTCATCAATAACATATTCTTTCATTATGCTTTCAGATTACTGATTCTTGTATTTCATTTATTTCATTCCTATGGGACTGCTATTCTATTGAATTTATAGTACATGCTATTAGATTTTTTTTTCCACCAGTGATATCAGGAGAATTTTAATACTTTCGTTATTATATGTATGTATGCCCAATTATTGAATAGTAAGTTCATTTCATGCAATGGCAAGCATACACGGGAAGCACTAACATGCAGGTTTCGTTGAAGACAATAAGAAAGTCATGGGTAATGAAAAAAATAAAATGGGGGGAAGCCCTAACCTGTAGATTTTGTTGGATTCTTGGAAATTCCCTCCTCCCACCTGTGAGTGAACTAAAAAAAGAGTTTCACTTTTCACTTTTTTTTAAATATATCCCATATTCGTCGAACTTTCGACAACCTCAGGATCATCAAAATTTTGATGAAATCGGGGTCATAAACAAAAAAATAATAATCTAACAAGCCAATAAAGGCCTTGGTTGAAATTAAAGGTATAAAATAGCTATCAAATGTATTAGTGAGTGTTTGTAGAGCCTCTTGGGTCACTAGATCACTCCCTCTAATTTCAATTGTGTACTCACTTGTTGTTTCTTCTTCCAAATGAGAAAGTATTTAAATTCCTTTATCTTAATAAATTTTTCATCCTTAATGAATTCATCTTGATGTATTATCCTCTCATATGTACAAGTTATAAGAGGTAACTCTTCCTCTTCTTCCACATCCTTCTGCAATTTCTAAACTTCCCTAATCTTTTTTCTCAACTGGTGATCATAAGGCCTATTCCCAGTTATTAGGGAAGAAATTTTATCTATCTTTTTCTCCTTCTTCTGAGAAGGTTCCCATGTTTCTACTTTCTATCTCTTGAGTGTGGGTTCATTTGTCACTTCTTCCTCAGGGACCTCTGTTAGGTCAATGATATTTTCTCCCTCAGCAACATGTTCTTCTGCAACTGCTTGATTTACTGGAGGGGGCTAGGTACATAGTATTCTTCATCACTATAATCATAATATTCTGATGATGAGTGCCCCTTATGGCCTTTCTCTGAAACTACTAGTGTATCCTCTAATTGATTGCACAGGAGAGTGTGAGAGTTGATCATGGCCTCTAGCATCTTTAAATAGGGCATGTCTAGGAAGAATCCCCCAAAAGTTTGGCCCTTTCTCTTCACCTACCTCTCTAGATTCATAAGCTCATTAAACTTCACAGCTCTCTTATCCACCTCCTCATCCTCCAAAATATTCCTTATCAAATATTTCTCCATGCATTCTTCATGGTCTTTGGTGTAAGGGATGGATGGTGTCAGCAACTTTGTTGCACTAAGGATCAATCCTTCTGTGTCAACATATCTGTATAAAGCCACATTCATCCTATAATGATTCATCCAATTATTCACAAGGTCTAATGCCCTTTTTCCAATAGTAAAATTATAAATCATGAATTGTCTTGGGGTAAATGTACCCTTCCTATGTGGATCAAGGTGTTCCTTATCTGTCAAAATGAGCTACCTTATAAATTCCATTGTAGCTATTCTTGGTGGCACATGGAGTGGACATACATGTGGAGGGTGGGTACAACCCTACACCCTCATCAATGTGAATTTCTTCTCATAATAGAAATCTCCCCAGTTGTGGTCTCCTAGCCATTTGTCTAGATACTGGAAAAGTCTGACTAATTATATCACTTTGACTGGCAACCTAGTCTTTTTGACACCTAGGCACTGAAGAATTGGATATACTATCCAATTTTTGAAAGTACAAAACTCCTACTCCCTAGAGGTATATTTCCACACCCTCAACCAAAATTGAACAAGGTTAGGCCGGTTTTGATGAAACCTCTATGGCCTTAGACATTGACAATTCATGAGTGGGAAGTTTTAGTATAGGATCAAATGCATAAGGAATAAATAATGCATAAAATTGGGATGATCCTTTTTGCTTTGTATATCCACAAACCCCTGGTGCATCTAGTCTATGATATAATGGAAATAGTCATAGTTGGAAGTAGTATGGAGGCTTTGCATGATATGTACTTGATATAGAATTTCAAGTCCTTGTAGAAATATGGGGCTTCACCTGGCATGGGTGCTATGTAGGTCTTCATCTTCTTTGGAACATGGTGTTCCTTGATCAATTTGGCTGCAATTCTAGACTCTCTAATATACCTATTCTCTAGTCTCTTCAATTTTATCTCAGTAGTCATAGGATAGTATACATTGAAGGCCTTCATGAAAGTGTTCCTATCTAGGGTAAGTACGGATTTTCCATTGTCCCTCTTAATTGTTTTGGTCAGGGTATCATACCTACTGGCCATTTCCAAGACAAAATTGACATCTACAAAGATGTGAGGAACAACTAATCTACCAATCCATGGGTCCAAGGGTTTAAAATTGGCATAGGCTCATCACTATTATTAAAAAAGTAGTTAAATAATGAATAAACAGATGATCCTGGGGTTTTTGCATCCCTAATATATGAAAAGTCATCAATTAAAACATCGACACTAACCTTTCTATTCTAGCTTGAGCCTGGTAGCAATGTGATAAATTCATTTGAATAATTTCTCTTCCCCTATGTGTCATCCTCAACATCATCACTTCTCCCACTGGTAGATGCTAGACTCAATGCTTGGCTCATTTTTCCTTTCTGTGTTGTGATCACACTTTTCTTCACCGATATTGAAACAAATCTCCTCAAAACCCTCACCACCAACTATGAATTCCTCTATAAATTTTAACTTCTAATCACTGTAAAGACCATCAATTACACTGTTTTCTAAATGCTTAGTCCCAAAAATCACTTATTTGAATCACTTGCTGCTAGAGAATTCAACTTTTCTCAGAAAATACTGAACTCTCTATAAAAACTCTTAGCTCTGAGAATTTGGAAGCTGGTAAGAATGAAATGAAAATGGATATGCATACTTATAACTGAGAAATCAATGTAGACGTCTCTTCAAACTGGTAAACTTATAATTCAGTCACTTCCGCCATTATTTTACGCACTGTGACATCAATTTCTAGTTCTAGCCATGGCATTCAAACTACCAATTAATCAATTTTTGATGAGTTCTTTTGCTTATAAAAACCTTTTAAAATTTGAAAAGAGATTGAAATCAAATCTAATTGGCTACCATTAATCATATTTTGGCTACTTTTCCATTTGTGAAAATCTTTGTTATTTCATTGGCTAGCAAGTGTCCATCATGGCGTCAAAGAAAAGTCTTCTTTTAACCCTGGTTTTACTTCTGGCGACCTAGCGACTGTGTGATCTCCTTGTCGCTTGATATTCTTTCTAACTCTAGTTTGTTACTAAGATTTAGCAACTACCATTGGATCAAACTTTAGATCAACGGTTGTCTCATGTGTCACTTAATATTTTAACTTAACCCTTCTTCTTGTGGAGACACTACGACTACGCCTTTACTTAACTTTTTTTCA
Organism: Thuja plicata; assembly: GCA_018584345.1. Lineage (NCBI taxonomy): Eukaryota > Viridiplantae > Streptophyta > Pinopsida > Cupressales > Cupressaceae > Thuja > Thuja plicata. The sequence continues at coordinate 526,490 of MU225083.1, read as the reverse complement.
ACCTCAAGTTACATCCGAAGACTTGGCGACTAATGTATCTCTATGTTGCTAAACCAAATCCTAACTCATGATTTATCTAGAGACCTCATGAAAAATTCCTTCAATCTCTTTATCACTTGATTATTTCATCTTCATAATTTCCATCTGGAGACTACGCGACTTCCATTGATCTCCATTTCCTCTGTATCTGACGGTTGTTGCTAAGTCTCCTAATATTCATATCAAACCCTAACTTTTCAAGGGACTTCAGGACTGATGGACACTTGTCTTACTTTTCTTTTATCTCCTGATCACCAGATATTATTTGAATTTTCAACCTTATACCACGATCACGCGAGTACCATTGATCTGGCTTCCATCCTGTGGTTGTCGCTGAATCTCTTGATTATTAACTTAACTCATGATCCTTTTTGTGACTGCACGACAATACTGTTATTCAAACTGACATCTAACCTAGGTTTATTCAGAGACTTGGTGACTGTTTAAAACTCCATGTCACTTGATGATTTCCAAACTACGGGGTTAATCTGGAGACTTCCTGACTACCGTAAGATTTAATATCTGATCAACGGTTGTCGCTAAATCTCCTGATCTTTAACTTAACTCACATTTTATTCAAAGATAAAGTGACAACAATGAAATCTTAACCTTTTAACTTAACTCATAATCCCAGAGTTTATTTGGAGATAACGCGACTGAGTAAACTCGAAGTTGCCATAAGAAATCACTAACCATGATCTCATCAAGAGATAATTCAACCACTACTAGATCATATCTAAGATGAATGGTTTGCGCCAAGTCTCGTGATCTTCAAGAGAATATTATTTTTATTAGGAGACTACACGACCAAAGCATTTTTCCAAGTCTCCATAGTGAATGGAATATTCACTTTCCTTCATGAGACTAAGCGACTAAATATTTAGCACATGCAAATAACTTTAGACTTAAGTCATAAAAAAGGTAACATTAAAATAGAACCCACCTGAGAAATTTAGGGAGTTTTTTGTATTTTTGAATATAAATAACCCTAGGGCTTAGGGTTTTTGACATTTTCAACTAGGTTTTGAGCTAACACAACTTTTGTAGAGGTATCTTAGAAATTTTAAACATAATCTTCAACCTTCTAAGCATAGGAGTGACAGGAAACTTCAAAATTATACAAGGCAAACTCAAAAATAGGAAATACAACCAACAGTGGCTCTCTCTGAGGATGGCTAAACACAAGTTTATGAAAAGAATCTCAGAATCTCTAGTTGTAGAACTTTTCAAAAAATGAAGGCAACACAGACTAACCTACTGCAGGAAAGAGAAACACTACGTAATGGAAACTATGATACATATAATACATATTTACTTGTGCATGAAAATTTGATATCAAATGAAAAAGGGTTTCAGAAATTTCCCATGCACAGGAAACTCAAAATATTCACCATCCATATGCTTTAGAAGATAAGAATCCTTACCAAATCTCTGTGAAATAAAAAAAGGTCCAAGCCATAATGACTCAAAATTCTTGTGTTTTCCTTTATCTTCTGCTCTCACATTCCACTGCAAAAAAAGGTCATTTGGTTGGAATTTTTTGTTGCTAGCCCTTTTTTCAAAAAGATAGTTCATATTTTGTTGCAAATTCATGTTCTCCTTTTGGCTATCCTTTCTGATTTCATCCAACTCTGCCAATTACATCATTTTGTTTTACATACTCTTAGAAATTTCTAACTGTTCTTCTTATATGAACTAGTATACTGGTAACAAATTATTTACAGTTAGTCTTGATTTCATACCATATACAAGTTCAAATGGTGATTTGCATGTTGCTTTTTTTTTATTTTTACCCTGTCAGCCCATAGTGATAATTTCAGTTTTGTGTGCCATGCTCTCTTGTCCCTTTCAAGAGTCTTCTTCAAAATCTTCAATATACTTTTGTTACTAGACTTATCTTGTCCATTTTCTTGAGGATAGTATGGTGATGAATATGATATCATTATCCCATACTTCTCACAAAAATATTTTATCTCATCTGACCTAGAACACATGGCATTATCCATTACTAACTTTATAGGCGCACCGAATCTAGTTAAGATATTTTCCATCAGAAACTCAGTAACCACCTTACTAGTTGCCTTTTTTGTAGGTACATCTTCAATCCATTTTGTAAAGTAATCTATGGCTACAAGTATCCAACTGTGTCCACCACTGGATTTTTCTGAAAATTCACCTATAAAATCAATCCCCCACATAGCAAAAGGGGCTTCTACACTTATAAGATTTAATAACAAGGCTCCTGAAAACTTTATCTTATTGGTGAACCTTTGACATGCCTCACAACTCCTGACATATGCATGGGTGTCTTTGAATAGTCTAGGATAAAAATATCTAGCCCTTAGGATCTTGTGGGAAGTAGTTTTTGCAGAAAAATGGCCTCCACATACCCCAACATGCATTTCATTTAACATCTTCTCAGATTGGATTTGATCTAGACATAGAAATAATATACCATTTCTATCTTTCCAGTATAAATCTCCTTGTAATAAGGTGTATCTCTGAGCCTATAATCTGAGACTTCTCTTTTGGTTATCTGTCATAGCATTAAGACACTTGGCATTTTTCAAGAAATATACAATATCAGCATAAAATGGTTGTTTCTCTATACTTGTAATTGTGTGATCATGTATCTCTGTTTGATTTACTTGTACTAAATCCAAGTTCTCCTCTATCATGAGCTTTGCCAAACCTTGACCTCTTACCAATTTCGTAAAGTGGATTTCTATGTTTAATTCCTAAATTTGGTTAATCCACTTACACCTCTTACCAGTCACTTCTGATTGGGTAAGAATGTCCTTTACTACTGCATGAGGAACATATGCCAGCACCTTAGCACAAATTAAGTATGGCCTGAAAGATTTTACAGCTTTAACCAGGACATATACTTTCTTTTCCATCATCTCATAATTCAGTTCTGTAGCTTGAAGGGATTTGCTAAAAAAGGCTATTGGATGTTCAAACCCTTCTTCATCTTTTTGTAATAGAACATCAGCTATAGTATGAAAAAATGCAAATGAAAATAAAGAAAAGGGCTTGCTGTATTCTGGTGATTTTAAAACAAGTGCCTCTTGTACTACTTTCTTTATTCTCTTAAATGCTATTTGAGCTTCCTCATTCCAATGAAATTTTTCATCTTTCTTTAGCAACTTGATAATTGGTTTGACAACCTCTACAAAATTAGCTATGAACCTTCTGAAAAAGTTTATCTTTCCTAAGAAATATTGTACTCCTTTTATATTTTTTGGAGCAGTGACCTTTTGGATAGCCTCTATTCTCTCAGGGTCTATCCTGACTCCATCCTTGGACACTATATGTCCTAGTAACTTTCCCAATGTGACTGCAAAATGGCATTTTCTAGGGTTTAGTGAAACACCATACTCTAAAGCTTTATTAAAAAAAATCTCTAGATGCTCACAGTGATCCCCTGCCTTTTTAGAATATGCAGTCAAGTCATCTTGATAAATAACCATGAATAAATCAATAAATTCTATAAATGCCACATCTATAGCTCTTTGGAAAGTTGCTCTTGCATTTATTAATCCAAAGGGCATTCTGACATAGACATAGGTTCCCCATGGAGTAGTAAAAGTAGTCTTGAATTGCTCTAATTCTTTCACTAGTACCTGATTGTAGCCTGAAATTCCATCCATCATTGATAGCAACTCACAACCAGTTACCTTATGCAACATTACTTCCATATTTGGTAGAGAATAGTTATCTTTTAGGGAAGCAATATTCAAGTTTCTGAAATCAACACACAGTCTTATGTCACCACTGTTGTTTCATACTGGTACTAGGTTTGAGACCCAAGTTGAGTGTTTGATAGGCTAAATAATTCCATCATCTTTTAACTTCATCAACTTCTATTGCATCTTAGGAGCCAACAGAGGATTAATAGGTCTCTTCTTTTGTCTAAATGGTTTCATATCAGTTGCGAGTGGGATTTCATGTTGGAAAAGATCCTCTCTAAAAGCCTTAAGATATTCATATGACCAAGCAAAAACATGCTTATGTTTTCTTAGTAGTTTTATCAAGTTGGCTCTAATATGAGAGTCTAATCCTTTTCCAATGTAAACTATTTGAGGACTAGTCTATGAACCCAAATTTATTTCCTCCAAATCCTCAATCTTGGCATTGCTTATTCCTGATGTTTGTTCACTTTGATTACTAAACAATGCCTCTAGTTCTACCAGTCCCTTAGGAATCTGGTTAGAACTAAGTTGGACAACCTCATCCCCTAGTATACAATCCTTACCATCAATGACTTCAAGTAGATTATTGCAATCTATATGTTGGTCCTCATAATGGTCAAGGCATTGAACAAATCTAAGAATATCTTGGTCATCCTCAAAAACTTGCTAGTTGTAAATGTTGTCTGGGACAACTGGTCTTCTTTTAACTTCCACAACTGATACCCCATTTAAGGTCATGTCATCAGTTTTCAAGGTCACATTGGCCAAGAAATCTGCCATTATGTTCCTAGACCTTTCTATCCAGTTTATATTTAAGGCATCAAACAATTCTATTTGATCCCAAATAGCATATCTATACATTTTCAATCTATCATTCTTTACAACATATTTGGACCTTACCTGGGCTACTACTAACTCTAAGTCACCGTAGACTTTTAAACATTTTATACCATGTTTAGTAGCAATTTCTAGCCCTAGAAACAAAGCTTCATATTCTATTGTATTATTTGTACATTGAAAAGATAGCAAAAAAGAATATTTGAATGTGGTACTTGATGGAGATATAAATAGAACTCCAGCTCCTGATCCCTCTTTTGAACAGGCTCCATCAAATTACATCTTCCACAAACCATCACTCTGTATAGATAACTCCTTCACCAAAGGATCAACATTTTCACACTGGTGAGTACTCCTTTTGATTCTGAAATTTTCCATGTCAATGTCAACACAATAATTAATATCTATATCCTCAAGCAATTCTATCATGTGAGGTGGTCTTCCCTCTCTAGACATATTTACATTATTTCTAGCTATATTGAAAGTGGCATAAGATAAGTCACATTGAATACCGCCACCCATTGAAGCACTCCATTTTCTAGATAACAACATGCCATAGTGTGGTGGTATGTCAACCACTAGCACACTCATAGTTAACAGTGTATCTGGACACATGGATAATTTCTAGGGTAGGGATTCAATAGTTCCCACAACAGAGATTTCTCTTGACTCCATTGCTTGAAACCTCCCATAAGGAGTATCTACTTGTAAACCCATGGACCTCATAATTTCTGTTGCCATTACTATATTTGATGCTCTTGAGTCTATCATACAGTTTTTTAGCATCTTTCTATTTATAACCAATGTTAAGAAAATTGGGTCAACAACCTTTGCAAAAATATTTGTGTTCAAGTAGATCTCGGGGATCTCAGAGATCATCCCCTCGGGCTCGTTTACCTTTCTATTGAGTCCTTTTTCAATATGCTCTATTTTTTGAAATTTTATTGGTGATACATTATTTAGTACTGATAGAAATTTATCTTTATGTTCTTTTATTCTCATCATCTCAAGGAATGGGACTTTCACAATCATCTGAGATAAGCACTATCCCATATCTATTGGATTATACTTTATATTAGTGGTTTTAGACTTTTCAACAATAATATTATTCCCTTATATTTGAATATTCACAGCAGGTTCTTCCCTCCTAGATTTCTTATTTTCCACTTTAGGGGAAGAAGAACTTGCTTCTGGCTCTTTAGCCTTTTCTACATGTACATCTTTTTGTTCACTAACTTTGTTTACTATCTTGACCTTAGGTCTTGTTACCCTAATTTTCAGCATTGCATCAACATAACCACAAATAGGAAAAAATTACATTTTTGAAGAGTCCCATTAATATTATCCTTCAGATATTATTAATAAACATTCTACCACTACATTCATTTTCAGAAGTTATTATCTATACTCTAAGAGTTGATCACACTCAAGAATTTATAAATTATAATTGATCAATTACATTGTGCATTCAAACTGAATGTATGGTATAAGTGTTGTTTCATCTTTCCTTTCATATCAATAGTAGTACATTGCATAATTGAAAGTATGGAGTAAGGGTCCCATGCATTTCCTTGCAGTTAGTTTCTGCATCTGCATTTAGGTCTCCATGGTTCCTATTTAGTTTTTGCATCTGCATTTAGGTCCCTTAGGGTTTATCTGCATCAGGAGAAGAAAGTGGGTTGTTAGATCTAGCTGGATCTAAGCAATACATGCAACACAAACAACATACAATCAGTTTTTCTAAAAACTACATATCAATCAAATGAAAATAATGTAATGGGAAAACATTCATTCATAGTATCTGAAAAATAGTATTAAAGGGACTTGTTCCAAACATGAAACCTTTTACTATTTATGATCACTTTGATATATATTTTTCTTTTCTAGCAAAACAGATATCTAAGCAAACTTAGCATATCATCCGAGAAAATTATTTTCAGAATTTGGTTAACCTATTAGCTCAACAAATGATACAAACCAACCAAAACTCATGAGTGAATGTCATCTTGGCATACATTCACTTAAAAATGTTAATTGATGCATATGATTTGATGACCTAATAAATTAAACGGTGTTTTGTGTGCAAGTGGGCAGATATGTATGACTGAATGCAGTAAGCAGGGGGAAATAATGCAGTGGATGTCATGAGCCCATGCTCGAACTTCACATAAGCTATTACATGCAGAAAGTGATTGTTTACATCTCATAAGGTTACTACTTGCATGCATAAGAACGATAAGATGCAGACACATGAAGGAATTCAAAAGATGCTACAAGAGGCACATGAACAAAGAAAACTAAAAAATGCAGAATTGAAAGAATCTGAAAGTTCATTGTCTTCATGTAAATAAGGGAGATTCAGAAATGTTGTTATAGTAAGTGTCTCTTCATGTGTAGGTTGTTTCAAGACATCTGTTAAAAGTTTGTTTTGGAAATCAAAGTTGAAAACACATGCATAAAGATTAAGCATATTTTCTATGACATAATGATGTTGTTATGTTCATGTTTAGAGCTGAATTTTCAAAAGAATATGCATAAAAAATAAATATGGAAGCTGCAAATAAGGACAGAAATTAACAATCTCAGTATCTGCATAAGTTTGCATTCATGATGGTGGAACATGCACTGAAGACAGACATCAAGAATGGAATGTCAATAATTATCTATCAACCTTATGGATGCTGATTTCAAAGAGATAAAATTCATGTCTTCATGTTAATTTTCAAGAGATATCTAAACACAGAGTGTTTAAATGACTACATCTTATATTACTGCACTAAAAGATAATATACATTCAAGATGACAGTAAAGGGTATGCAATGATGTTAAAACATATATGCCAATTAGGGTTTCTCATTTTTTGACCCATGGGGGTCATGAGCCCGTGCTCAAACCCCATGGGTAAAATCTTGTATGCATTTAAAAGAAACAGTGTGTTTATATAATTAACTACATTTAACATTTTTGAAAGTTTAAACATAATCAGGTTTCATATATTTTTCTTATACTGTTATCAGTTAAACAAAAAATAGTTATGTTTTACAAGCATACTGGAGGAGAGATATCTCATGTTTTTGCAGATAAAACAGAGCACAACTGATACAAAAGAGTGTTTGGTCTGAACAGGGAAGCATGTTTTATGCTTATTAAAAGTTGTGACAGCAAGGAGAATATTTTCTAAAACATTTAAATAGTAAAAAATTGTGTTTTACTTCAAATTCAGACAAACATCAAAATCGACAACTTCAAGTGCAAATTCAAAGGCCATGTGGGTGTTTCAAAGTATTGCGAATGATAGCATGTGGGTATGACAGTGAAGTTCAACATTAAGTAGTGCTGCAGTGATGGGCTCGATAGTAAACCAAGGCTAGTTCAAAAGTTATATAAATGTTTTAAGCTACAGATGACATCAAGAAAAGAGTTCCAACATTTATCAAACACTAAGTAATGATTACATTGAGAGAGTTGACACAGCAAAAGAAACCTCATAGTCATCAAGTTTTGCATCATCTCTATTCTACAACAAACAAAGTAATAATGATCACTTATCTGTATGTGCGAAGTTGCTGGTGTTTTTTCTCAATCATGGTTGTATCAACTCGTAGTAAAAATGTGAAGCTTATGACTGAAAGATGTCATAAAGTTTAAACCAAATACATTCACCTCACCTTTCAGTCATAAGCTACATTTTTATATGCTGAAGAGAACCCACATGGTGGTCAAGACTAAATAGTCATAGCTTGGTCTATTTCCCACGTGTTTGAAGGAGGAAGCTAAAAGACAACCCGTGACATTCAAAAGAAGACAGCAGTGGCCGCGGTGTTTTTCCCCAGTTCCATGTCACACTACAGAATGGGGATGAGTCTCAAGTTGTTGCTGAGATGACTAAGTAGTGAAGGCCAAATTTCATGGTGGCTCAATGTCTCAACTATAGTTTGAGGTCACTCCAGACTAGCAGTGGTGTTGTTCTATGTCACACTACAAATTGGGGATGAGTCTGAAGCTATGGCTGAGACATCCCCAGTTTAAAACCAAATTTTATGGGCTTGACATCTCAACCACAGCTTGAGACCATTCCAAGATTGCAGTGGTAATGCATTCCAAGTCTACAGTGGTGACCACAAACATTGAAGAACTCCCTAAGTCTCCTTTATACACTGCAGTTCAAAACCCGCAATAGTGGTAAAACAACAGCTCAAGAAACCCAAGTTACAAACAACTATGCAATGCCATTTGTATTGGCTTAAAGATACTATATCACTAAACATCCCAACATTAAATAAAATGGAAGATGACTTACAGTTGAAGCCCAAGTTCAAAGCAAAATAAGACCAAAAGTCGAGGCCTTTATTGAAGGAGAATACAACAGAAAGATGTCATGTGTTACAGTGAGCATGAAATGACACCTTTTTTCCCTCCTAAAGCTCATGAAACTAGAAGTTTCTTCATAGAACATAGGTGGTATCATGGTAGAGATTCATGGTTTCCAGTTTCAACATGGCGGCGCCACAAAGAAAAAACCCTAACTCACAAATGAAATCAATGAAAATGCATTGTGTTTTACTCACATTTGAAATCCATTGTCAGATGGAGTAAATGCAGTTGCAGTTCCCATTGCATCGACATTACCTCCACATTGCCATGATGGTACTTTTAGTGCCATGAAGACTCAAAACTATCCCTTCAAACTGAGATGGTTAAGTCGAATACAAACCATGGTGACCAAACAAACTACAGCTACATCAACTACAGTGGTGAGGTGTTGACAGAGTTGGGATTAATTATAATGCCAAGTTGATAAGAGTTTTCATCCCCTTTGAAGTTAGGTTTTCGGGTTTTCAAATAAGATGGTAATTCATTTAGGGTTGCAATATCATGTATTCAAATAGAAAAAAGTTGATAAAGTATGAAATAAGATTTAATCTTATCTATCAACTTAGGGGTTCAAAGCTTAGGGTTTGGATTTAGGGTGCTAATTTGGCCCTATAGTTTGGGAGATCTTTCATGAAGGGTTTTGGGAGGGATTAGTTTTTGAAATAAGCCATGTTGGCTATTTAGTGGTGGATTTACTTCATGTTTAAGGGGGTCAAATTGGTGGATAGAGGAGCTTTAGTGAATTTTCTATTCCTATAGCTATTTGTTCATGTTTTTGTATTCCATGGTAAGTCCATGCTTGTAATTTCAATTTTGTGCAAGAGGATTCCACTATTCCTTGCCATTATTCTAAAATTCATACATGTGAGTTGTATATAGATTTTGAGAAGAATATAGTTGCCCCACTTTTTTTCCATACATCTTATTGTGATCATTTGTTCAAATTCCTTTTCAATTTTCTACATCCAAGAGTAACACATTTCTAATATGGATTAGTGAATTTCATTGATTCCTATTCTATATCACAGAATATAAGCCTTTTGCAAAATATGCATGTTGTTAATGGTAAGATTACTACTTTTGGTTCAACCCTAGTTGTGGCCTTCCAATTAGCCTATGTATTAAACAGTGAATGATAGTGCAGAGATCCCCTAGGGTATTCTAAGTGGGTGTCAGTTTGAAGCTTTTGAAAGATCTGAATCTTCTTGGTGTATCACCTTTTCTAGTTTTATCCATGCAACTTCAATTTTAAATCTTTCTCCCTTTTCTCAATTAAATTTTCAATCAGGAGGTGATATTCCATACCAAATAGGAACTGGCCTAGAATCCAGAGACTCTTCCTCATCCATAGTTCACCCATAGCTAGAGGAAGTTTCCATTGTCAGATAGAATTGCCATGAAGCCTTAATGCATGATTTAGGGTGACAATTCTAAGCCTGAACAGGTCTATTTACATTTTCCCCAGGTCCATCCTTTTTAGGTACATATTTGGCATCTATTTTGTTTTCTTTTATAAAGATGCCTGATGGTTGGCTACCAACATTACCCACCACTCTATTTCTCAAGTGATAATTGTTTCTATCTTTATTTACCAAATCAACAGTGATTCTGGCTAATTCCTCATCAGAGGATTTTCTCACTACTGAAGATTCCTAACTATTTTAGGCATAAGACCTTATGTGATCAGCCCTATCATCTTCTTCACTATCTGACAAGACTTGTTGTTGATGAACTTCAACTCTTCCTTGTGAGCCATATATGTCATGATTTTCAATTTCTTGATCAGAACCCATATCATGACAAGAATATGCATTATTCATATTATAATCACATGTATCATCTTCGTCCTTTTCTTTCTCCTCATTAGATTTTAAATCTAATGAAAGGACACAAAAGTCAGGATTGTGTGGTGCCTCACAGGCCTCACACCAAAAGTCATCATTGCACATGTGAATAGTATTCTTGTGTAAAGGATCAAGGGTCCTATTCTCATTATTATATTTTCTTGGTGGAGCAATAGGCTTACCATCTTTTAATTGGGTACCATAGGGGTAGTTTTGCATCCTATTTTGTGGATTTTAATTGTTATTGTAGGATGGCTTATTATTTTGTGGAGCCCTATACTCACTGTATTCAGGTTCTTTTTTAACACTCCTATTAAAGCGCAGATCTTCTCTTTTACCCAACTTCCCTAATATCCTTCTGTTCATTTCTATGTTCACAGTTGTTTTATAGGCTTCTGTTAAAGTCCTAGGATTTTTATCCCTCAATGCATAGCCCATCTTTGAATCAAAGTCATTAAGATAGGTAGCAAGACATACCTTTTGATCAAGATTCATCTTTTGGAACAACTTATGCATTGCTCGCTGAAATCTTGTATTGAACTCTGTCACATCTTCATTTGATTTCTTCCTTATGTTGTTAAATTCATTAAGCAAAAACCCTTCATTAGTATTGTCACCATACTAATCCTTGAAAATATCAGTCAGTTCATCCATTGTTCCTACAGAACCATGAGATAAGCTCCTAAACCATTCCCTAGCATCCTCTACTAGAGATTGTACAAATAATTTCATAAGAAAATCTTCATCATTGATATTTAAATCATTTATAACATTAAAGAATTTTCTCAAATGTTCTTCACAAGTTACAACATTATTACCTAAAAATTTAGGAATTTTCTCTCCCATATACTCTGGTATTACATTAGGGTAACCTGGAATTCCAAAGAAAGAAAATTTCTTATACCTTTCTGCAGGAAGGGGTCTCCTTTGAAATTTGTCATTCTCCTTGGGAGAAAATAATTTTCTATGGTCTTTGAAAGAAGAAGCCTTGTTTTTTGATGTTGTAGCATCTTCAGTATCAGAAAAATAAATTGTAGTTGACTGCAAGAAGTCAATTTTTATTTTCATTTCAATGGTAGAAGCTTTTGCTTGAGATTTTTCCAACATCTTAGCCATAGTTTATTTTTCTTTTCTAATATTTTCAAGTTTAATGTCTAATTTAGACATTTTATCTGTCAGGTTCTTTTGATTTTTAGGCTTCTCAACTTCCATTTCTGCAACTTTACTCTTTCCTTTATCTTTGAAGTCTTGAGAACCTAACTTTTTGTGGATGGTGGGAATTTCTTGGTCTCTGCGAGACCTTTCCATATTCTTTGCAGCTTGATGTCTTAAGGTTCTTTTCCTATATTTGTCAACATCTTTCTACTCATGTTTTTTCTTCTTATTTTATTTTTCTCTTTTCATCTATTGAATAAGGGCTAGTTGTTTCATGAGGATTATTTCTTCCTCTACAAGCTCATCATAAGGAACTTCCTCAGAATCTAAACTAATTTTATCAGTTCCCTATCTCTCACTTGAAGTGCTGGTGATTGCATAGGTGTCTAGTCCAAGGCTTGGGGTTTCTAAATATTCTGAGGCACTCTCTTCTTGACTAGACTGATTACTGTTTTTCCTTCTAGTACTATTTTCTTCACTTCTTGGAGAAGCAACATTTATGCTTGCTTTGTTTTTCTTCTATCTCCAAGACATCCTAGTTTTTGAAGTAGTGGGAATACCACTATCCAACTCAAATTCTGGATTATTCTTCATTCTAGACCCAGTATTCATATTTGAAAATATATACTTTATTCTTCAACTGATCACAAAAATTTTACTTTTAGAGTCACCACCCAAACTTGGGAAATACTGAATACTACTAGAATGAATTAGGCAACTTAAACTATAAATTTTCTTTGTCTTCTGAAACTCAAGATTCTGAATACTTAAATCAAGATTTTATAATCTCTATCCCCAGTAGAGTCACCACTTTGTTAGCTCTTTTTCTTGCAGAAACAATTTTATTATGACAGTATAGTTGTGTACTTGAATGCAAACTCCTATTTCATGCAAAAGAAAGGCTAATTGATGAGGGTATTAGATAACATCTGGGGAAACTATTACCTCCTCCTTGTTTTTTTAGATCCACTAGCTCACACAGGTATTACCTATGTATGATTACTGAATGACAGTACCTTTTAAGTGGATTATCTTCTTGCTAAAATGTTGAAATGCCTTTTATTGGATCAAAAAGTAAATGACTATGCAAATTACAATAAATATCCTGATACAAAGCTTAATGATCCATACTAGTATTTGGACAACAACAATTAGTAAGGTAATAAGGATTCTCATCCTTCTTCTTTTTTCAGTTCTTATGCACCTCAGGAAGGGTAAACTATTTTGATTCTCTCTTTAAAGGCATTAGTAGACTAAATTGTATTCCTATAAAACATAATTACTTGAATGGAATGTATATTTGAAGTGTGAATTATTTGAAAATTTAAAATAGTTGGTTGGATAATGAACAATTACTTAGCCTACTATAAACTAGTGCCTTATGCTTTGGGATATGAGTCAATATATAGTATAACTCCACAATAAGGTGATCAATAAAACATATGCAACAAAGATAAAATGCCTTACAGATTATATCCTCTCTCTACAACTATATCATCAGATCCTTAAACTAATGCTAAGCTCTCTGGGGTCACTTAAAATAATTAATCCTTCCTTGAAGGAGCTTAGAAATGACTACACAACCACCTTGTGATCAGTATGTCTAAATTCCTTACAATTAAATATACAAGAACTATAACAGTAATAAAAAGAGACAATTCAAGATGCAGAAAAGAGATTGCAAATATTTTTATTAATGTCTTAAAGCTTCAAATACATATAGATGGACAAATAGTACAAAAGATCAGACAAATTTTAGTAGTCTGCCTTATAATATATTTCATTGATTTTTAACTCCAACCCTCTACAAAATGATACAAGAGAACTATATATAGGCCTAAACCATCTTGGAATACTTAAGATAAGGATTCTACAAGCTTCAGATGGTTTAGAAGACCTAACCCTAAAAACAAGAAAAGACAAACGATGGGAAAACACCAAGCGGTGGAAGGAAAAAACTATAGAACAAAATTTGATCTTTCTTTGTCTTCTTATGGATGTCAGCACCTTTGTCTGTATATGTTCAAGATAGCATCTGATAGTTGTAATAAGATCTAGTGACCGCCAATACAGGATAACTTACACTAGTCTCTTTAATATTGCTAACGTTCCTGTGCTCATAGAATAGGTGCCATGTGTCCTCTTACTCTTCATCCATGACATCCAATTCAACTGTAGCAGAATTCTTCTTAGGATTTTTCATGAAGTTCCATGCTATCAAATCTACCTCTTTAGGCCATTCAAATCTCTTATTGCTTTCCAACTGGGCCTTCTACCATTCCCACTTAGCATTTGTTATGCTTTTAACATCTGAGATGAATTTATTGCAATCTGTCTCTTCTTTTATTGCTTCATCCAAAATCCTATTAAATCTCTCCATGTCCAGCTCTCCTTAATCAGATATGTATATATCTTTGTTGGGTAGCACATTGTCAAATTCTAAACCCCATAGCCCTAATGGCTTGATTTGATTGTCCTCGGTTATGATGGGAGGTACAAACCTGTTATAACCTACTCCAAACATATTCAACCTTGCCTCTATCTAATTTTATTTTCCTTTAAAGAAAGACAAGGTGGATCCAATATGCTTTATCTTTGTGCCAACAAGAGTCACAATCTTTGGCAAGTATGACCTTAGTGGTTGCACAGATGCCAACCTTTCAAACAGTCCTATCCTACTAGACCAAGTTGAATAATATGGATTCAATATTGATATAAAACTACTCACCTCTATTTGTAGGCCTGGAAACTTGCCATAGGCTCCATACACTATATCAATTTTATCTTTAATAATATCTATTCTATGTTGAAAATTTGATGTCAAGGCTCCCAAAATCACATTGTTCTGCTCTCTAACCTCTTTCTTTGTCTCTGCAACTATCTCCCATGTTTCCTTTGTCTAGATTTCTATATCATGTACCTCTTTAGGCTTAGCAGGGGTAGGCTCTAACACATCTAACAATTGTTGAGTAAGCTCAGCTATGAGCTTCTCCTATGCATTAATTTATATAAGTCCCAGTTCTCTATCTTTGATAAAGTCACTAGTATCACTAGTGAGTTTCTTTAGTTTCTCTGACATGTGGACTGCTATTGCCTCACTGAGTTGGGTAAAGTGTGTTAGCACCTGGGAAATTTCTAAATCCCATGTATTCTGAATTGACCAGATTATTTTGTTACCCTCCATCTTCTCTTGGATGTTCAAAAGGGATAGCTTTTGATCTTTAGGAGCCAAGCTCCACATTTCTAGTGCTTGGGACTTGGGGTTGAATCCAAACCCTCTTATCATGTCCCTAATTTGTGTCTCTGATGACAATTTGACATTAGGTTTTTTTCTGATTGGATAAATAATAAAGGCTAAGGATAAATCCCACCCTTCCACTAATAGCATCCCACTGGCTTTAACCAGTTGCCTTGCTTTTTCTGGTGTAATTTTCTCTGATTCAAGATCATAGGCCCACAGTGTTTGTAGAGCCTCTTGGGTCACTGAATCACCCCCTGCTAATTGCAATTGTGTACTCACTTGTTTTTGCTTGTTCTAGATGAGAAAGTCTTTAAATTCCTTTGGCTTAATAAATTTTTCATCCTTAAGGAATTCATCTTGATGTATTATCCTCTCATCTGTACAAGTTCTAAGAGGTAACTCTTCCTCTTCTTCCACATCATTTTGCAATTTATTTCCTTCCCTGATCTATTTTCTAAATTGGTGATCATAAGGCCTATTCCCAATTATTAGGGAAGCAATTTTTTCTATCTTTTTCTCCTTCTTTTGAGAAGTTTCCCCTATTTCTAATTTATGTCTCTTGAGTGGGGGTTCATTTTTCACTTCCTTCTCAAGGACCTCTATTAGGTAAATGATATTTTCTCCCTCATCAACATATTATTCTACAACTGCTTGATTTACTGGAGGGGGCTAGGTACATAGTATTCTTCATCACTATCATCATCATATTTTGATGATGATTCCCCTTATGGCCTTTCTCCGAAGCTACTAGTGCATCCTCTAATTGATTGCATAGGAGAGTGTGAGAGTTGATCATGGCCTCTAGCCTCTTTAAATAGGGCATGTCTAGGAAGAATCCCCCAAAAGTTAGGCCCTTTCTCTTCACCTGCCTCTCTAGATCCATAAGATCATTAAAATTCACATCTCTCTTATCCACCTCCTCATCCTCCAAAACATTTCTTATCAAATCTTCCTCCATGCATTCTTCATGGTCTTTGGTGTAAGGGATGGTTGGTGTCAGCAACTTTTTTGCACTAAGGATGAAGCCTTCTGTGTCAACATATCTGTATAAATCCACATTCATCCTATAATGATTCATCCAATTATTTACAATGTCTAATGCCCCTTTTCCAATAGTAAAATTATAAATCTTGAATTGTCTTGGGGTAAATGTACCCTTCCTGTGTGGAGCAAGGTGTTCCTTATCTGTTAAAATGAGCTGCCTTATAAATTCCATTGCAGTTATTCTTGGTGGCACATGGAATGGAAATACATGTGGAGGGTGGGTACAACCATACACCCTCATCAATGTGAAGTTCTTCTCATAATAGAATTCTCTCCAATTGTGATCTCCTATCCATTTGTCTAGATACTGGTAAGGTCTAAGTAATTATATCACTTTGACTGGCAGCCTAGTCTTGTTGACACCTGGGCACTGAAGAATTGGATTTACTATCCAATTTTTTAAAGTACAAAACTCCTTCTCCCAAGAGGTATAGTTCTACACTCTCAACCAAAATTGCATAGGGTTAGGATGGTTGTGATGAAACCTTTATGGCCTTAGACATTGACAATTCATGAGTGGGAAGTTGTAGTATAGGATCAAATGCGTAAGAACTGAATAATGCATAAACTTGGGATGATCCTTTTTGCTTTGTATATCCACAAACCCCTGGTGCATCTAGTCTATGATATAGTGGATATAGTCATAGTTGGAAGTAGTATGGAGGATTTACATGTATAGCACCATCATCAAAATGTTCGAGGTAATCCTATCTTCTCTTGCATCCTTTCCTAGCTCTCTGCAAAGTGCATATGATATGTACTTCATATAGAAGTTCAAGTCCTTGTATAAATATGGGGCTTCTCTAGGCATGGGTGCTATCTAGGTCTTCATCTTCTTTGGAACATGGTGTTCCTTGATCAATTTGGCTGCAATGGAAGACTCTCTAATATACCTATTCTCTAAGCTCTTCAAGTTTATCTCAGTGGTCATAGGATAGTATACATTGAAGGCCTTCATGAAAGTGTTCATGTCTAGGGTAAGTAGGGATTTTTCATCATCCCTCTTAATTGTTTTGGTTAGGGTATCATACCTACTGGCCATTTCCAAGACAAAATTGACATCTACAAACATGTCAGGAACAAATAATCTAGCCAATCCATAGGTCGAAGGGTTTGAAATTGGCATACGCTCATCACTATTGTTAAAAAAGTAGTTAAATAATGAATAATCAGATGAGCCTAGGGTTTTTGCATCCCTAATATATGATAGGTCATCAATTAAAACATTGGCACTAACCTTTCTGTTCTTTCTTGAGCATGGTAGAAATGTGAGAAATTTGTTTGAATAATTTCTCTTCCCCTTTGTGTCATCCTCAACATCATCACTTCTCCCACTGGTAGATGCTAGACTCAATGCTTGGCTCATTTTTCCTTTCTGTGTTGTGATCATACTTTTCTTCACCGATATTGAAACAAATCTCCTTAAAACCCTCACAACCATCTATGAATTCCTCTATAAATTTGAGCTTCTAATCACTATAAAGACCACCAATTACACATCTTTCTGAATTCTTAGACCCGGAAATCACTTCTTTGAATCACGTTTTGCTAGAGAATTCAACTTTTCTCAGAAAATACTGAACTCTCTATAAAAAATCTTAGCTCTGAGAATTTGGAAGTTGGTAAGAATGAAATGACAATGGATATGCATACCTTATAACTGATAAATCAATGCAGATGTCTCTTCAAACTGGTAAACTTACAATTCAGTCACTTTCAGCATTATTTTACACACTATGTCATCAGTTTCTGGTTCTAGCCGTGGCAGTCAAACTAACAAGTAATCAATTTTTGATGAGTGATTTTTCTTATAAAAACCTTATAAAATTTGAAAAGAGATCAAAATCAGATCTTATTGGCTACCATTAATCATATTTTGGCTACTTTTCCATCTGTCAAAATCTCTATTATTTCATTGGCTAGCAAGTGTCCATCATGGCATCGAAGAAAAGTCTTCTTTTAAACCTGGTTTTACTTTTGGCGACCTAGAAATTGTGTGATCTCCTTGTCACTTGATATTATTTCTAAATCTAGTTTGTTACTAAGATTTAGAAACTTTCATTGGATCAAACTTTAGATCAATGGTTGTCTCCATGCTGCTTAATCTTTTAACTTAACCCTTCTTCTTACGAAGACATCGCGACTAAGCCTTTACTTAAATTTTCTTCAACCTCAAGTTACATCCGGAGACTTGGCAACTGATGTATCTCTATGTCACTGAACCAAATCCCTAACTCATGATTTATCCAGAGACCTCACGACAAATTCCCTTAGTCTCTTTATCACTTCATTATTTCATCTTCATAATTTCCATCTGGAGACTACACGACTACCATTGATCTCTATTTCCTCTGAATCTGACGGTTGTTGCTAAGTCTCTTGATCTTCATATCAAACCCTAAATTTTCATGAGACTTCATGACTGATGGACACATGTCTTACTTTTCTTTTATCTCTTGATGAACAGGAGATTCAACGACAACCATTGATTAGATCATATGCTATTGAATCTCCTAATCATATCTAAGATGAACGGTCTGTGCCAAGTCTGATGATCTTCAAGAACATATTCTTTTTATTAGGAGACTAAGCGACCAAATCATTTTTCCAAGTCTCTAGACTAAATGGAATATTCACTTTCCTTCATGATACTAAGTGACTAAATATTTATCACATGCAAATAACTTCAGACTTAAGTCATGAAAAAGGTAACCTTAAAATAGAACCCGTCTGAGAAATTTAGGGCTTTTTTGTATTTTTGAATAGAAATAACCCTAGGACTTAGGGTTTTTGAAATTTTCAACTAGGTTATGAGATAACACAACTTTTTTAGAAGTAATTTTAAACATGATCTTCAACCTTCTGAGCATAGGAGTGACGGGAAATTTCAAAATTTTACAAGGCAAACTCAAAAATAGGAAATACAACCAACAAAATATAACACTTTATTTGATGTAATGCTTTTCAAAGTTATAGTATTTGATTCAAAAATCATGTAGTATGAAATTAGGTAACATTTTTGGCAATTTCTATTGTATGCTTGCCTGCTAAGCTTGAAACTAGTTGCCTTATACACATCCATTGGGCACAGAGTCTAAAATTTTGGTAAAACCATCTTGAAACCAACTCCTTTCATACTGAAAACTGAAACAACATTGATATTCCTATCATATTCCAGTGGAGTGGATAGGAATTGTTAGTTACAATGAATCAAAACATTCCCTGTTATTAAGGATATGTATCACCTTGACTAAAAAATGATAGGAAATAATAGGAACCTTCCCAAAACTTAAAACTAACAAAACTGGAAACTACTAACTGAAAACACTATTATAGTTCATGGTATTTGTATGAAGGAAATGTTTATTATTAGAGAAAGTAGAGTACACTCATGTCCTATATGATAGATCTTTTCTTTGTACCAATATGGTTAATTTCAATAGTGTTTTCCACTTATTACTTCTACCATACGGAAAAAAAAACTAACTACCAACTAACTGTGCAACCAACACTTAGAGGAAACAGAAATGAAACCTATCCTATCCTACCTATCCAAGCATGAAACTTGACTGGACAAATCCATTGACTGGATCCCTAAAATATCTTCCTTTCCTTCCCAATTTGGGATGCTTTACAAAATTGAAGACATCTAAGAAAAGATGGTGAATGAAGAGATGATTTATAATCAAATGCAACAGTTCTTTAAAGATGAAAGCAAATCCTCCTACCTCAATAAGGTGAGTATGCATGATCTTTTCCTGAAGTGGATATGTGAGTGGATTTTTTCTCTCTTGGGCTGCACCTTTCTCTTCTTGAGAAACCTCTTCATGCTTGGCTTTTATTCTAAAAAAATTCCTAATTGGGCATCCTCTTGAGAGGATGATACTAAAACTATCTTTTATGGTCTCTTGTTTATGAATTGTCTCTTAAACCTCACTTGGTTAATTAGAAAGAGTTGATCCATGTAATTCAACTAGAAACATGGTTGCTTCCTTCACTTGATTATGTTTCTCATGAGATTCTGCCTTAGGAAAAAATGATTCCTCACCAAGATTTTCACAAAAACCTTCTATGATATTCTCAAAATAATTTTCCTCAAGGTTTTTGTCAACCTCTGCATACTGAAAGCTTCCTCTTTAATTGCAAGTTCATGAACCGAAAGGTCATCACAATGAATTATTCCCTCTAGCTACTACAAACTAATTGTGAATGTGGTCATGACCATATCTTCCTCATCTTATTCAACAAAACTAGGGAGCTCATCAAACCAAAACATATCATCCTCTTTTGTACCAGCCTCCTTTGTTATAACTTCAAATTAAACACTTGCTTCCTACTCATGAACCAGTTGTCCCAACTGGTTCTTCTCCTCAATCACTTCCAATAGGTCTGATTTTTTCTTTTGAAACTTGTGCACAAGTGTATCATATTTTGGGTTCTTAATGGGCTGACCTTGCAATTGAAAAGACAGCTCTTGAGGAATGATAGACTGATTTTTCTCAAGTATAGGGTCTTGGAAAGAATGATTGCTCCTAAAACTTGGAATGTTAAATTTAGAGGTATTGGAAGGGTTACCTTGTTTAAAGCTTGGAATATTAAGTTCCTAATCTTTCATTTGTTTTTCCTTTACAACTAATGCTCTCACAAGACCCTCCTCATATTGTCTCTATTGCATTCCCATCTCAGGAAGATATGTTTGACAATCTACTGGTTCTTGATGCAAAACTTCTGACTTTTATTCAAAAGAAGGCACATCTTATTTGAAGCTTAGTGTATTGAGCATGGGAACCCCTTCTTCAAAAAATAGATTTGGAAACATCATAGCTGCTTGGGTTTCCAACTTGTGCACTTGAGCAAGCCTTGGTTGCATTTTCTCTTTCTCGAAAATCACCTTTACAACTCTCTCTTCATATTTCCTTCTTTGTACCTCCACCTTCTTATCATGGAGATAGGCCTGGTAAGCCAACTGCTCATGTTGTAGATCCACTTCTTGCTGCCTCTCGAACTTGGAAAACTACTTAGTCTAGTCAAGCAACATATTTTTCATCTCATTTATTCCCATATTGTCCAAGTTCTGAAGCTAACTGGAAATATCTTCATGATGAATTGGCATGAAATAGTCTCCTTGAGACTGGTTATAAGTATGGGTGTTCTTCCAAGTAGTTTTAGAAGTGGTGGGTGGGTGGTAAGCATGATGAGCTTGTTGGGCATACTGGTAATTTATTGAAGTAGTGTTGTCTTGAGGTAAACTAGCAGCATGATGATTTTGATATGGCTAATATGAAGGTGTATAGACAACACCTTCATGGAATAAAGAATGATAGGGCATGCTCTTATCAAATCAAGACATGCTGAAACATTCATATAACCTGGAAAATGATTGAAATCACTAAAAACTGGAAAAAAAATACTTGTTTTTTTCACATACCAACACTTTATCTTCTTGAAACCAGTAGAAACTTGCTTAGAGTTTCCAGGTGTGCTACTTCAGTGCCTCCAAAGGTAGAATCTACCGCTGTCCACACCAAACAATATCAAATAAATCACAAAATTTGAATGAAAACCAGTCCTCTGGTCCCACCGGGCGTGCCAAAAATTGTTATCACTGAAATTTGTACCTTTCTAAGTAAACTCAACAATCTAGTGATACATGGGAACACTTATGTGTTGTGGGTAACCTATAAAAGAAGTGAACCTCTGGAGAAGGCCAGCTTCCTAGGTACTTCACCTAAACTAAATTTTTTTCAGAGGGAAACAGATAGAAGGAAACATGAAACTGAAATCTACTCCTAAGATGATGCACCAATTGATTCTCCCATATTGGTACTACCACATCTAGCATACATATTCTCAAAAACCTAGCTACACAATAACACAACTCAAAATTTACCCGTACCTCTACATAAGAATTTCATAAAGAAGGTGCAAATGCTCACAAACCTAAGAAGGAAATAAGGGTTTCACAACTGGGTTTTGGTTGCATTACTCACACAACTATATGACCTGCAAAAATATGATACATCCTATCTAAAGGTTTTGAAAGTGGTAAATGTTAAAGGAAATTCATAGAACTCATAGAAACACTTAACCATCTATCCTCTACACACAATAAAATAGGCCTTGAGAAGGTAAAGTCACTAAAATATATTGAACAAATGATGCTCATAGAAATATACAACTCTAAAACTCAGTTACAAAGCTCATCAATCTTTCTAAAAGAACCTAAAATAGGTTACAATACAACATGGAAGAATGGTAAGAACTCCCTAAAATTGAAGCCTCAACTCCTACTTATGCTTTTTCCATCCAGCTGCATTTAGGAGAGCAATAAATCCTGGGTCAGATTTAATCAATCAGGCATATCTTGAGCCCCTCAAATAACTCCAAAAATTATAAAGGTGCTGCCAAAGTCAGTCCTTATCAGTTCCCACATAAAGGCCCTCATTAAATACAGACTTATCCTTCAAAAGGATCTTAATTTTTCAAAACTTATCTCCCCAATATTTATCAATTTTTTACCAAATATCCCTTTTTGACTTTTCAAAGGTAAAAATGAATATCTTATTTTGCATCACAAATATCAATGATTTATAATTCATTTATTTAATAAATATCAAAGATATTAGTTAGATAAATAAATTATAAGACATTTACTACTTTTACTAATTTAATAATAACTAATACTTAATTTATAGTTTATTATTTTGAACAATATTAATTATATATTAATAATATTTTTTAAGTGATAATTTAAACCACTTAATAACATTATTAGTTTAATAATATTTATTAAAATAATAAATAATAAATTAAGTATTAATATTTATTAAATTGTGCAAAATAAAACATTCATTGTTTACTTTTTTAAAAGTCTATATTCCATAATTTTAAACAACATTAATAAAATGATATGAGAAAATGTTAGTTTAATAACATTGTTCTTTATATCTTTTTCCAAACCATATTAATAAAATGATAAAAGATCATTTTAATAATATATGCCTTACCTATTGCATTAAGGAAGATGAATCATATTAGGGCTTGAACCCTAATTGCAAAAAAAATCTTTAAAAAAAACATTAAGGAAGATGAATCATATTAGGGCTTGAACCCTAATTACACTTCATTTTCATTTTTTCTTTTCATTTTTGTTGGGCCTTCACTTGGAGATGTCACCATGGGTCTGAAGGAATTCTAGAAGCTTTCTTGGAGGATTTGAGGGTCGCTTCTGGAGATTTTCTTTTTTGCATACAATGATTTCTGATCTTTTTCAGCTACATACTTGTATTGAAAATTCCTATCGAGCTTCTTCTCTGGGTGCATATAGAATATCAAATCCTTTTTCCACTTTAACTATGAAATTCACCTCAAAACCCTCTTAAACTATAATAATAGAATTCTTATGCTCCAATTTCCTAGGACTTGGTATTTTAAGGTTCTCCAGCTTTACATTGCACAATAAAACATTAAAAATGTCTGATACTTTTGATTATCTATCGACATCATTTTCAACATCTTTTGTCTTTATTCTAGCATCTTGGCTTTAAATTTATGTGCTTTTGAGGTTCATGGCTCGAGCTCTCCAATTGATTTGGTTTCACAAAAAACCTGACACCAACCTTTAAGGGTTTTTGGCACTTGAAAAAATAAAAAATTGTTACAGGAACTATCTCATGACTAATAAATTGATGTTTCTATTATTTTTGGTTGCTCTAGGATTCACCTCTATGCATATTGGATTAGCTACTTGTTTTTGCATCCATATATTGATGACAGTGTATTCATTGTTGTCCTATAGTCAATCATGCCATACATTACATTATGTGATCTGTCTCCATAAAAGTTTTTATGCATTTTGTGCAAGCTATCTTGTAACCTTTTTGAATTATTTTATCTTCACAGTTGATATTGTTTCTCCCCCTGTAGCAGGTCTATTTCTTTTGTTCATGATTATTGCAACAGTGGACTCCTAATGTATCATTTTTTAAAACTTTAATAGCAGCAAACCCTTCCCTCCTATAGCACGTGGAACATTATTATGTTGCCTAAGTTTCATGCACTTTCCTTTTGCTAGGCATATCTGAAAGATTATTTTACTCCATTGATATCCATCAATTTAAAAATGTAAAGTCGACCTCTATCAATGCATCTCTTGGCCTTACCACTATAATTTTGTATTATTTGATATCAATGCTTCACTATTGTAAATGCCTTTAGTGATGAATGACAATTCTTTAGTTAATGATCTCTTGAAAGTCCAAGTTACATCGCTGCTCCCTTATTTCCATGACTAAAATTAGAAGGTATTAATAGAAGGATGTGTCCTATCCTTCAAAATAACATGCAATGCTTACCGTAGATGTCATGTTCTGGTTACTGTTTCAAGTAGAAGTGCTGATCATTATCTCCTGACTCTTTTCCATTGTTGTTGGCTTCCTCTTGAGACTGTTCTCTCTCCCCATACTCATGGGGTTTCTTTTATTGTTGTTCTGAATTCCATGTCCTAATTCCTCTTCAATTGTTGTAGCAGCAATATAGTAATGTAGTAATCTTTTCCTTATCGTTACGTAATTGTTCATACTTGATCATTACTTGATGATTTGGGTCATGGTGTCTGATTTCCATTATTTTTGTACTACATTCCAGTCTGATTCTATTGACCCATTATAGTTCATTTTCTATCTTGTAGCACACTAGGCTCAACCCTTGTGGGAGCCCATAAAACCCCATGTGTTTAATTATTTGTCTTTGCACAATTAACTAACTAGTTAGAGTATAAAGCATTATGTTTGAGGTGATGTGTTTCTATATGGATACTTGTGTATGACTGATGACCAGTCATTTCTTAGATCAATGTTCTAACCCATTTCTTTACATTCATTTAGGGTAAATGGAAGCGAGGATCAAAGACTTGGGCGACAAAGCAAGAAATTCACCCATCAGCACTACTTCATCCCATGCCAATCATTCAGGAAATGAATGGCCCTTATTCTTACATATTTTATTTTTCTCTTTTGTACATATATTCATTTATCATTTTGATTCAAAATGCAATGATATATATTTATCTAGTTTCATGACTTGTGTGGAGCATAAAAACAATGCTTCAATAAATGAAATGTTTACATTTCCAGAAAACATCTTGTTATATACTAAATTTTCACCCTAGGTCAAGCTCTTGTAGTCTTGATAATCTAGTATAACATGGGAATCACTTAGAGGTTCTGGGACCTATGCTAACTTGAAGTGAAGCCTCCGGATTCTAGGCTGGTTCCTCTTGGATTATCACCTAATTTTCTTCTTAACATGAAAGTAAACTCTTGAAGGAAAAGGGATAGAAGGAATGCATAAAAGGGAAGTAACTGTAAGAAAATTTATCCTACTGAGGTGATGCACCAAAAGATAACATGAATCATAGGAAAGTGAGTGAGATCAGCATAAAAACTTAGATCTAGGAGAACACAACTTCATGAATAGGTTTGCATAAATATTTCATAGAGGGGTCTGAAAGGAGAAAAAAATTCTATGCAAGGAAATAAAGAATTTTGCAAGAAATAGCCTTCCTACCCAAAGTAGACGCAAGCTACAACTTGCAAATAAACATTCACTCCTACAACTAGGCACAGGAATAAGACAGAGTGATAAGGGATTGAAGAATATCCACAAACTCATTCAAATCAAATCATTCATATTAGTACACATAAATTGCAGAAATAAAGAAGGCTCAAGAACCCAAAGATGTCACTGAAAACATTCAATACACTCCAATTCAATAAGAGAAATTAAGACCAAAAAGCTTAAGGATACAAAGAATGTCACAAAAAGCCTTGCAATATCTGAACATCAATGAAAAGTTACAACTGCTGAAAACCAGAGGGCAAGAGAAAATGCCTCAGATAATTTTACATCAACTGGAAAATTTCAGCTAAAAAACTTGAAAACTAACTTATATACACTACTCCCTAGCACACAGGCTCAGGAGTCAATCTGATTTTATAAATTAGGGTTTTAATATATTTGCAATAGAATAATCAGAAATCCTATCTCTGTCAATTCTTCTCATCATTGCCACGAAAAATATCCTGTTCAATCTGATATGGCTTTGAATATCTTTACAATCCTCATTAATGCAACTTGAGAAGTTGGCTTAATCCATCTCTCTGTCTATAACTTGAAAAATCATGCCACCGCTATGAGCTTCTGAGATCAAATATTTGAATTTAAAAAAGTAACGGTCATAGGTGGCATGGGCATCTGCATCAAGGTCTCAAAAAATCCTTGATCTTTTCTATTAAACACAGTCATTTATCTCTCTTAGATTCTAGTTTTCTTTTGAGTTTTATTTTGACTTGTCTTTAACCCAGCCTTTAACCCTGATTACCCTTTTGTCTTTGTCTCTCAGAGTCTCTAGAATTTCTCTTTAACCTTGGTTCTTTTCCGAGACTTTGTGATAATGCAGTCACGTAATCTCCTTACCTTCTCATTAACTGCAAAATCATTCAGAGACTTAGCGACCACCGTGATATTGGATCAAGATCAACGCTTAGTGCTAAGTCTCATGAAATTAAGAGAATATTTGTTTTCATTTGGAGATTTGGAGATTGAATATATCTGACCAGGGACACGTGGCACCCTGGCACTATGGTTCATACATTAAATAGAATGCATGTTTTCTTCAAGCCATAACGCCAACCGTTGGATCTTTTCCAAGTTGCATGCATATTACCTTTGTGCTAACAGCCAACCTTCACTCAGCTTTGACTCATCTTTCACCATGGTTCTTTCAGAGACCTAGCAACTGAACAGTCTTGAAATCTCTTATCACTTTGTCTGATCATGATTAGTTCACCAGACTACGCAACTAAAAGGATCTTAACCTGGCCTAGCTTGAACTCAAGTTGCATCTGGAGGATTAGAAATACAATTAATCATGAGATCTCATGATCTTTTGCTAACTTCAGGTTACTTTGGGAGACTTAGCCACCACCCTCTGATCAGAAAATGATCCAACGATCAATGCTGAATCTCTGGATCGAAACAACATATTCCCTTTCTTATAGAGACTTCATGACCAAGGCAATCTCAAAGTCACTGAACAAATAAGAATATGCCTTTTCCATTACGCAACTAGGAGACTAAAGGCTGATTGAAAAGTGCACATGCCTTAAAAGGAGCCTAAGCTATTTGAAAAAGGTAATGAGGAATTAGGAAATTCATCGGACCAACTAGGGTTTTTTGTCGAATGCATAGGGTTTTCAACACTTAGGTTATCTTCAATGAATTAGGGATAAACTGAAGACTAGGAGATATGCAGAGCTAAGGAAAACATACCAAGAAACCATACAGGCTGGGTTCTACCCTTGTGGGAGCCTCATATACTCCACATGTCACCAAAATTTGCATGATGGGGAAATTTTGGTTAACATTTTGGCAATTTCTGTGGGATGTCTGCCTGCTAGACATTAAGAACCGGTGGCCCTTTGACATCCATTAGGCTTAGGAGTCATCACTTGATCAAAAATAGAACCTTTGGAAACATATTGAAACTAGGAGGAAGAACTACTAACTGTGCACGAGCACTTCAAGGAAAGCAGGAAACTAACCTAGAAAGTAGGAAAAGAAAACAGGGGAACTTATTCACAAATATTTACAAGGAAGGAAAAACCTCAAAACAAGGCTTCAAATGGAATCCATTCACAAAGATGGGCAAGGGATTTCCTCCAAGAGTTGATAATTGAAATGCATTACGCTCCTTACATTCTATGATGATGAATGGACCTCCCCAGAAGGAATCAAATTTAGTATGCCTGCCATGCTTGGCCTTGAACTCATCCCATTTCAGGACTACATCCCCAATTTTGAAATTTATAGCTCTGGCTCTTTTATCAAAACATTTCTTTGTTTGCATCTGATGTAATTCCATTTATTTCATGGATTTATCTTTGTGTTCCTCTAATTCCATAATCTGAGCATACCTAATTTGCAAAGGATCTCCTTCTTCAAACAAGACATATTGAGTAGCTAAGTCCAAAGCTGGAAATTCGGTTGAAATGGAAAACTTATCTTCTCTTCAATACACTAACATGTATGGAGAATTCCCAATGATCTTTTTTGGGGCAATTTTGTTTAACCATAATGCATATTTCAATTTGGTGTACCAATCTCTTTGGTTATCTTGTGGGGTTTTCTTGATTATTCTAATCGGATTCTTATTTGTAGACTCTGCTAGACCATTGCCTTGGGGGTAATAATTAGAACTAGTGTTTAGATAAAAACCATGTTTGAATTCCCATTCACTCACTCTTAGGCCTCTAAATGCTAATGCATTATCTAAAATAATGGATTCTGGGACACCAAATCTGTGAATTATATCATCATAAAAACTCAAGACAACATTCTCATTTGCTTCTTTCAATGCAACAACTTCTGTCCATCTAGTGAAATAATCAGTTGTAGTGATTATCCACTTATGGCCTGCTCTAGATGGAGGATTAATTTGGCCTATTAAATCTATGCCCCATTTCATAAAAGGTTTCTCTATTATGATTGGTTGAAGGGGCAGAGCTGCAAGCTTTTCCTTGCCTACAAACATGGCACACTTGATGCGTTTCCTCACATAATCATGACTATCCTTGAAGATAGATGTTCAATAGTAACTGACCCTCATGATCTTAAAAGCAGTAGTCCTAGGAGAAAAATTACCTCTAGAAGGTCCATCATGAAATTCAAACAAGATATTTGCTATCTTTTCTATATCGATGCATCTTAAAAGGACACCATTGTGATCCTTTCCGAAGATAATTTCATCTATCAGCACAAAAGGAATGGATTGTAATATATAGTACCTTATTTTGGATGAATCTAGATCTATGGGGCATTTGCCCGTTTTCAAGAAATGAATCATGTTAGGCAACTAACCTGTCACCTTGGCATGATCTTTTTTTGAATGCACAACTAGAGATGCATTCTCTTGATTTTGTTCTCTTAAGGTATCATCCTTTGTCAGTTTCTCACATAAGCCTCTCCTTCTGACTATTTTAGTGATTTTGACATCAATATCATACTCCATAACTTTTGTAATCCAACTAGATCTTTTTTCATTCAGGTCTCTAGAAAGCAACAACTCTTTGACACTTGGATGAGTGACCCTTAGGTGTACCTTGATGTGAGTCAATAGATATCTGAACTTTTTTAGGCTCTTCACCATAGAAAGTACATGTTTTTCCACAAAAGAATATCTTTGTTCATATTCTTCTATACCTTTGCTAAAGAAAGCAATAGGTTTCTCCAATCCTTCTAAGTTTTCTTGAGTCAACATTCCAGATATAGCATCAGAACCTCCATAAGCATAACGAATAAAATCCTTACTCAAATTTGGGTTCAATATGGTAGGAGCCTTTGTCAAGGCTTCTTTGATAGCTTGGAAATTATCTTTCCCTTCTTTGCTCCAGATAAAAGCTGAATTCTGATTTAACATAGTTGTCAAAGGCTTTAGTAAATATTCAATATTAGGAAAGAAATGCCTAATAAAGTTAATCCTTCCTATGAAAGATTGAAGACCTTTCTTGTGATGTGGTAGGGGTAGCTCTAGAATAGCCACAATCCTCATAGGGTCTACTATAATTCCTTGTTTGGATACAACATATCCCAACAGTTTCCCTTCATGGGTTGTAAATACACATTTCTTGGGATTAAGGGAAATCCCAAACTCTCTACATCTTTCAAATAAATTCCTCAGATGTTTGATATGATCTACTGCATGTTTAGCATAAATAGTTATATCATCTAAATAGACTGATACAAACTTGTACATGAGGATTTTAAAGGCCATATCCATTTCCTTTTTAAAAGTAGCTCCTGCATTAGACAAACCAAAGGGCATCTTTTCATAAGCCATGGTTCCCCACTTGGTTGTAAATGCAGTCTTATATTGATCTTCTTCATGAACCAGGATTTGATTATATCCTGAATAGCCATCCAGTAGAGAGAAGCATTCTGATCCGGAGACACATTGTAGGATTTTCTCCATAGATGGAAATGGATGGTGATCTTTAAGGGATGCCATGTTAAGGTCCCTAAAGTGAACACATAACCTTAAATCCCTATTCTTCTTCATGGCAGGCACAAGGTTGGAAACCCAACTAGTATGATTTATGGGGTCGATAATTCCACTTTCAATTAATTTGAGCACCTCTTTATGCATGAGTGACTCAAGCTTGGGATAGACAGGCCTTTGATTTTTCCTGACTGGTTTGGAATTTGGCTCTAATTCAATGGTATGTTGAGCAAGGGCTGGATAAAACCCCTTGAGGTCTTCATATTTCCATGCTAATATATCACTGAACTCTTGAAATAATTGGGTATAGGCCTACCTTTCTGAATTAGTATTTACCTTCCCAAATTGTAGACTTTTACCTAGCTCCAACTCTAGCTCAACACAATGTTCTTGTTGGAATATGAGACCAACTTTACTCCTTTTAACTTGATCATCTTTATTGAAAATAGCTTCTAAGGTGACAACACCTTTGGGCATTTTATTTGATCTGAGTTGCACCACTTGGTCACCATAGTTCTAGATAATTCTACCTTGGTTATGTTCTAAGAAGACATCCTCTTCAAATGTAGAATTTTCTCATCATTGTCAAACACTTGCCAATTGACATTATTATCAGGAATAGAAGGTCTAACAATGATTTTGATATGTTTTTGGTCCTTTTCTTTTGAAATTATATTAGGAATGTCATACTGAGATCCAACAGCAGCTAATCTATCTGCATTCTGATTTAATTTCCTAGGGATTGCAACAATATCAAAAGCATGGGAATATTTAATTGCATCCCAAACTCGATGCTTGTATGATCTCATTTTATCATTCTTTGTTGCACTTATTCCTCTGACTTGGACGACTACCAGCTCACTATCACCATATAATTTTAGGGCTCTGATCCCTCTCTTTCTTGCCCATTCCAATCCATTCACTAGTCTCTCATATTCAGTAGTGTTTCTAGTGGAAGAGAAACTGAACCTAAAGGTTGTATAATACTTCTCCCCCTTAGGAGAGACTAGCATAGCACCACCACCAGCACCATGTCTTCTTCTAGCACCATCAAAGTATAATTCCCAAACTTGGTTTCTCTGATCTTCTAGCTCAGTGTTTGTTTTAAAAATATTTGGCTCTAATGGATTCATGTTCTTGTAACAAATAGTTTCCAAAACCAGCATCCCAAATAACATTGGCTTCGGCCTCAGAGGCTCTCTTTGATTCCAATTCATCTAAATAGATATCTGAGTTACCTTCTATTTTGGTGTTTGTTTCTTTGATGATTGGGAAATCATTATTGTCAAGTTCAAGGTAGCTTGTATTGAGTACATTGGACACATAAGGTTCTATATGGTGTGCTGCCAATGATTCAGACTTGATAGTGACCTTAGTTCCATACCTTATATGGAAAAGCATGTGAGACTAGTCAGAAGAAAGATAGCCTCCTATCTTGGCTATGAACTCCCTTGATAAACATATGGAAAAATAGGGTAGGGAGGTCTATCATATATATATCAAGGAGGATAGAGAAATTGGGACTTGCATGAAGGATTAGGCGTGTATCTTTTTCTATGCCTATGGTATTTACTAAGGAACCATCAAGCTAGGTTACCTTCTTTTGGAAGGGTTCATATTTAAGTCCCAATTGGTCAGCTACCTTTTTGGGCATGACAGAGCTAGTAGCCCCACTATCTACCATGCAATTATGTACTAAGAATTTTCCAATGATTAAGGATACATAAAAGGGAGGGGGTTTTAAGTTCCTACTTTGCATGGCACTTGCTTTGGAGTTGCTTCTTGAAGTCTCTTCCTTTTGATCAGTGTTAAACAACACTGGTTTAGCAACTTATTTTGTGGACTATGGAGGAATTACCTCCATAGTATTGGCCTTCTTCAATATCTCAGGTTGTCCCAGAATAGCCAAGGAGTCCCACATGGACATAGTGACATTTACTTTCTTTATGTTGTCCATGATGTTGAAGGGTACTATTGTGTGCACTTTGTGGTGTGTCTTTACTATGATAGGCTTGATCTCCTTAGGAGATTAGCCCTCTTTGACTAGAATGGTTGGAGCCTTCTTCAATATGATAGGAGTAAATGGATGTGAAGATTCTACAGATGTAGAAGCTTTAGCCCCGTCTCATGTTTGCTCCATGTCTTGAGCTCTTCTTTTAGATCTAGTGTTGGCAACAATTGGAGAATCATTATTCACTCCATTGAAATCTTGTTCCTCCCAATTGAAAAGAGCAGTCTCATTATGTATATCATGTTGGGGCATTGACCCACTAGAAGAGGCCTATAATTGTACATTTGAGGCATTATGCACCATGAGTGCTTGATGCACTACTCCATTTAAGCATGTTGTCTGATTATGGGACTAATTGCAAGGATAACACCATTCCATCTCTATGGGAAGATTTTTTTTTGACTTGGGACCACATCCTTGACTGGATTTGTAGAGTTAAGACGGGAAGGGTTGTAAGTCTGAAACTGCCTTTGATTAGACTTTTCCCTTTGTCATTGATAACCTCCTTGATATTGGGGCCTATTTTGCTGATAAAATTGTCCCTAATTTTGATATTGTCGGTTAGGATTTTGGTTCTGTTGTTGAAATGATGGTCTACTCCCATAGTCCTACTTCTCGAAGTTGGTAAATGTTTTGGTTAGAGTCTGTAGCAAGTTAGTCATTTCTTGCTGATGACTTTGCATCTCTTGTTGACTGCATCTTAATTCAAGTAACTCTTGAGAAGGGACTACTTTTAATTTATCATAGCTAATGGTAGTCTCATGTGCTATCATAGTGGGTATAGGGGTAAAAGGAGGTATTTGCAGAGGTGCAGTGGGTTGGAGGCTAGGAAAAATAGGCATGGGTGGCCTTCTGGCTATCATGCCCACCTTATATTAAATAATTTTTAGCCTTGACAGCTATATCAAAATCCTGCGGTAATGAGGTACCTCCCATGGATTGGATCATGACAGAGATTTGACAGTTCAAACTTTGTAAGAAGTATAGGAAAGCATGGTTAGCTGATGGCCTTACTGAGACTGGGATTCTATTCCATGTCTTGAGGAATCTATTATTAAAATATGTCATTTGTTCTTTAGGATCTCTCTTTATGGTTGTTAGTTGCTCAACCAAAGACAAATTATATTATTTATCCTCAAAGTATTGACTTAATGAATCCCCTAATCCATACCATGAATTAATAGAACCAATAGCTAGAGTCTCAAACCATTCTAAGGCCTTACCTTTGAAAGAGGTTGCTAGTGGCTTGGTGGCCACATCTTCTTTTGTAATATTATGTATACTACAGATAGTAGTCACATCTCTTATGTGTTCAAAAATTGTCGAGTGGCTTTCACCTGTGAAATCAGGTATACTTTTTAGTGCTACCAAGGGCACATCATGATTTTGATCAAAGTTCAATGGACTTCCTTGGTTGAAGGGGGAAAAGGAAAACTGTCTATCCATTACAGGAGCTGTGATTTGCTGAGTAGCAACTATGTGAGTGGTATTGAGGGGTGGAGCTAAATCTTATTGTAGCTCTCTAGTTAGAGCTCTTCCTCTTCTTCTGAAATGAAAAGGCAAAGGTCTCCTTTCTAAAGTATCAGGTGGTGTAGACTATACCCTCCTTGCAGGGGATGTTATTTGAGATTATCCTCCTTTAGATTTTCTTGTTAAGGGAAGCTGTAAGAACTCAGAAGATTATGAGCTTCTTGTCTCAATCTTTCTCATATACTTTGAACAGGACTGGATCTTCTATTCTTTACACCATTGGAGTCGCCAGATATACTTGGCAGGAAAAACTCTTTAGGTCTATATTATGCAATCAGTATATCAGATATAGCATAATCTTTTTAAAAATGAATTTCTTAGTAGTAGTCCCACCGGGCATGCCAGAACTGTTATACACTAAATTTGCACCCTAGGACAAGCTCTCGTAGTCTTGATAATCTAGTATAACATTGGAATCACTTCAAGGTTGTGGGACCTATGCTAACTTGAAGTGAAGCCTCCATATTCTAGGTTGGTTCCTCTTGGATTATCACCTAATTTGATTCTTAATATGAAAGTAAAATCTTGAGGAAAAAGGGATAGAAGGAATGCATAAAAGGGAATTAATTGTAAGAAAATTTATCCTACTAAGGTGATGCACTCAAAGATAACATGAATCACAACACAGTGAGTGATATTAGCATACAAACTTAGATCTAGGAGAACACAACTTCCTAAATAGCTTTGCATAAATATTTCATAGAGGGGTCTGAAAGGAGCAAAAAAAACTATGCAAGGAAAGAAATAATATTGCAAGAAACAACCTTCCTACCCAAAGTAGACACAAGCTACAACCTACAAACAAACATTCACTCCTACAACTAGGCACAGGAATGAGACAGAGTGATAAGGGATTGAAGAATATCCCCAAACTCATTCAAATCAAATCATTCACAGAAATACACATAAATTGTGGAAAGAAAGAAGGCTCAAGAACCCCAAGATGTCTCTGAAAACATTCAATACACTCTAATTCAATAAGATAAATCTAGACAAAAAATATTAAGGACAGAAAGAATGTCACAAAAAGCCTTGCAATATCTAAACATCAATGAAAATTTACAGCTGCTAAAAATGAGAGGGCAAGAGAAAATTCCTTAGATAAATTTACATCAACTAGAAAATTTCAGCTAAAAATCTTGAAAACTAACTTATATACACTACTCCCTAGCACGCAGGCTAAGGAGTCAATCTAATTTTAGAAATTAGGGTTTTAATACATTTGCAATAGAATAATTAGAAACCCTAACTCTATCAATTCTGCTCATCAATGCCATGAAAAATATCTTGTTTGATTTGATATGGCTTTGAATATCTTTACAATCATCATTAATGCGGCCTGAGAAGTCAGCTCAATCCATCTCTCTATCTGTAACTTGAAAAATCACACCACCGCTATGAGCTTATGAGATGAGATATTTGAATTTTTAAATATTTGAATTTAAACAAGTAACGGTCATAGGTGGTGCGGGCATCTACATCAACGTCTCATAAAATCCTTGATCTTTTCTTTTAAACACAGTAGTTGATCTCTCTCAGATTCTAGTTGTCTTTTGACTTGTCTTTAACCTAGATTACCCTTTTGTCTTTGTGTCTGGGAGTCTCTAGACTTTCTCTTTAATGTTGGTTCCTTTCTGAGACTTGATGACAATGCAGTCGCGTAATCTCATTACGTTCTCATTAACTATGAAATCATTCGGAGACTTAGCGACCACCGTGAGATTGGATCAAGATCAATGCTCAATGCTAAGTCTCATGACATTAAGAGAATATTCATTTTCATTTAGAGATTCGGCAACTGAATATATCTGACCAGGGACACATGGCACGCCAGCGCTATGGCTCATACATTAAATAGACTGCATATTTTGTTCAATCCATAACGCCAACCATTGGATTTTTTCCAAGTTGCATGGAGATTACCTTTGCGCTGACATCTGACCTTCACTCAGCTTTGACTCATCTTTCACCATGGTTATTTCAGAGACCTAGCGATTGAACAGTCTCATAATCTCTTATCACTTGGTCTGATCATGGTTAGTTCACAAGACTATGTGACTGAAAGGATCTTAACCTGACCCAGCTTGAACTCAGGTTGCATCTGGAGGATTAGAAATACACTGAGTCGCGAGATCTCATGATCTTTTGCTAAATTTGGGTTACTTTGGGAGACTTAGCAACCACCTTCCAATTAGAAAATGATCTAATGATCAGCGTTGAATCTCCAGATTGAAACAACATATTCCCTTTCTTATAGAGACTGCGCGACCAAGGCAATCTTGAAGTCACCGAAAAAATAAGAATATGCCTTTTCCATTACACGACTAGGAGACTAAAGGATGATTGAAAAGTGCACATTCCTTAAAATGATCCTAAGCTATTGAAAAAGGTAATGAGGAATTAGGAAAGTCATCAGACCAACTAGGGTTTTTTTCCAAATGCATAGGATTTTCAACACTTAAGTTATCTTCAATGAATTAGGGATAAATCGAAGACCAGGAGATATGCAGAGCTGAGGAAAACATGGTAAGAAACCATATAGGTTGGGTTCTACCCTTATGGGAGCCTCATTTACTGCACCTGTAGCCAAAATTTGCATGATGGGGAAATTTTAGATAACTTTATGGTGATTTCTGCAGGATGTCTGCCTGCTATACATTGAGAACCAGTGGTCCCTTGACATCCATTGGGAATAGGAGTCATCACTTGATCAAAAATAGAACCTTTGGAAATGTATTGAAACAAGGAGGAGGAACTACTAACTATGCACGAGCACTTCAAGGAAAGTAGGAAACTAAAATAGAAAGCAGGAATAGAAAACAGGGAAACTTATTCACAAATATTTACAAGGAAGGACAAACCTTAAAACAAGGCTTCAAATGGAATCCATTCAAAGAGATGGGAAAGGGATCTCCTCCAAGAGTTGATAATTGAAATGCATTATGCTCCTTGCATTCTGTGATGATGAATGGACCTCCTCAGAAGGAATCAAATTTAGTATGTCTGTCAGGCTTGGCCTTGAACTCATCCCATTTGAGGACTACATCCCCAATTTTGAAATTTCTAGCTCTAGATCTTTTATCAAAAAATTTATTTGTTTGCATCTAATGGAATTCCATATCTTTCATGGATTTATCTTTGTGTTCCTCTAATTCCATAATCTGAGCATACCTAATTTGCAAAGGATCTCCTTCTTCAAACAAGACATATTGAGTAGCTAAGTCCAAAGCTGGCAATTAAGTTGAAATGGACAACTTAGCTTCTCTTCCATACACTAACATGTATGGAGAATGCCCAATGATCTTTTTTGGGGTAATTCTATCTAACCATAAGGCAGATTTCAATTTGGTGTGCCAATCTCTTTGGTTATCTTGTAGGGTCTTCTTGATTATTCTAATCAGATTCTTATTTGTAGACTCTGCTAGACCATTGCCTTGGGGGTAATAGTTAGAACTAGTGTTTAGATTAAAACCATGTTTGAATGCCTATTCACTCACTCCTAGGCCTATAAATGCTAATGCATTATCTGAAATAATGGATTCTGGGACACCAAATCTGTGAATTATATCATCAGAAAAACTCAAGACAACATTCTCATTTGCTTCTTTCAATGTAACAGCTTTTGTCCATCAAGTGAAATAATCAGTTGCAGTAATTATCCATGTATGGCTTGCACTAGATGGAGGATTAATTTTTCCTATAAAATCTATGCCCCATTTCATAAAAGGTTGCTCTGTTCTAATTGGTTGAAGGGGCAGAGCTGCAAGCTTTTCCTTGCCTGCAAACATGGCACACTTGATGCATTTCCTCACATAATCATGACTATCCTTGAAGATAGATGGCCAATAGTAACCAGCCCTCATGATCTTAAAAGCAGTAGTCCTAGGAGAAAAATGACCTCCAGAAGGTCCATCATGAAATTCAAACAGGATATTTGCTATCTTTTCTAAATTAATGCATCTTAAAAGGACACCATTGTGATCCTTTCTGAAGAGAATTTCATCTATCAACACAAAAGGAATGGAATGTAATCTATAGTACCTTCTTTTGGCTGAATCTAGATATATGGGGCATTCGCCCATTTTTAGGAAATGAATCATGTTAGGCAACCAACTTGTCGCCTTGGCATGATCTTTTTTTGAATGCACAACTAGAGATGCATTCTCTTGATGGTGTTCTCTTAAGGTATCATCCTCTATTAGTTTCTCACTTAAGCCTCTCCTTCTGACCATTTTAGTGATTTGGACATCAATATCATACTCCATAAATTTTGTAATCCAACCAGCTCTTTTTTCATTTAGGTCTCTAGAAAGCAACAACTCTTTAACACTTGGATGAGTTACCCTTAGTTGTACCTTGTTGTGAGTTAATAGATATCTAAAAATTTTCAGGCTCTTCACGACAGAAAGTATATGTTTTTCCACAAAAGAATATCTTTGTTCATATTCTTCTAAACCTCTGCTAAAGAAAGCAATAGGTTGCTCCAATCCTTCTGATTTTCTTGAGTCAACATTGCAGATATAGCATCAGAACCTCCATAAGCATAAAGGATAAAATCCTTACTAAAATTTGGGTTCAACAGGGTAGGAGCCTCTATCAAGGCTTCTTTGATAGCTTGTAAATTAGCTTTCCCTTCTTTTCTCTAGCTAAAATCTGAATTCATCTTTAACATAGTTGTCAAAGGCTTTAGTAAATCTTCAATATTGGGCAAGAAATGCCTAACAAAGTTAATCCTTCCTATGAAAGATTGAAGACCTTTATTGTGATGTGGTAGGGGTAGTTCTAGAATAGTCACAATCCTCTTAGGGTCTACTATAATTCCTTGTTTAGACACAACATATTCCAATAGTTTCCGTTCATGGACTAAAAACACACATTTCTTGGGATTAAGGTAAATCCCAAAATCTCTACATCTTTCAAATATCTTCCTCAGATGTTTGATATGATCTACTGCATGTTTAGAATAAGTAGTTATATCATCTAAATAGACTAGTACAAACTTGTACATGAGGATTTTAAAGGCCATATCCATTGCCTTTTGAAAATTAGCTCTTGCATTTGACAAGCCAAAGGGCATCTTTTGATAAGTGATGGTTCCCCACTTGGTTGTAAATGCAATCTTATATTGATCTTCTTCATGAACCAGGATCTGATTATATCCTGAATAGCCATCCAGTAGGGAGAAGTGTTCTGATCTGGAGACACATTGTAGGATTTTCTCCATAGATTGAAATGGATGGAAATCTTTAAGGTATACCATGTTAAGGTCGCTAAAGTCAACACATAACCTTAATTCCCCATTCCTCTTCCTAACAGGCATAAGGTTGGAAACCCAACTAGTATTGTTTACAGGGTAGATAATTCCACTTTCAATTAATTTGAGCACCTCTTTATGCATGAGTGTCTCAAGGTTGGGATTGATAGGCCTTTTCTTTTTCCTAACTGGTTTGGCATTTGGCTCTAATTCAATGGTATGTTGAGAAAGGGTTGGATTAAACCCCTTGAGGTCTTCATATTTGCATGCAAATATATCACTGAAATCTTGAAATAATTAGGTATAGGCCCACCTTTTTGAATCAGTATTTACCTTCCCAAATTGTGTAATTTTACCTGGCTCCAACTCTAGTTCAACACAATATTCTTGTTGGACTACGAGGCCAACTTTACTCCTTTTAACTTGATCATCTTTATTGAAATATCTTCTAACGTGACAAGACCTTTGGGAATTTTATTTGATCTAAGTTGTACCACTTGGTCACCATAGTTCTGCATTAATCTACCTTGCTTATGTTCTGAAAATACATCCTCTTCAAATAAGAACTGTAGAATTTTCTCATCATTTTCAAATACTTGCCAATTGACATTATTATCAGGAACAAAAGGTTTGACAATGATTTTGATATGTTGCTGGTCCTTTTCTTTTGAAATGCTATTAGGAATGCCATACTGAGATCCAACAGAAGCTAATCTATCTGCATTCTTATTTAATTTACTAGGGATTGCAAAAATATTGAAAGGATGGAAATCTTTAATTGCATCCCAAACGCAATGCTTGTATGCTCTCATTTTATCATTCTTTGTTGCACTTATTCCTCTGACTTGGCTGACTACCAGCTCACTATCACCATATACTTTTAGGGCTATGATCCCTCTCCTTGTTGCCCATTCCAATCCATTCACTAGGCTCTCATATTCAACATTGTTGCTAGTACAACAGAAATTGAACCTAAAGGTTGTATAATACTTCTCCCCCTTAGGAGAGAATAGCATACCACCACTACCAACACCATGTCTACTTCTAGCACCATAAAAGTATAGTTCCCAAACTTTGTTGCTCTGATATTTTGGCTCGGTGTTTGTTTTAAAAAGATTTGTCTCTATGGATTCATGTTCTTGTAACAAATAGTTTCCAAAACCAGCATCCCAAATAACATAGGCTTGGGCCTAAGAGGCTCTCTCTGATTCCAATTCATCTAAATAGATATCTGGGATACCTTTTATTTTGGTGTTTGTTTCTTTGATGATTGGGAAATCATTACTGTCAAGTACAAGGTAGTTTCTATTGAGTACATTAGACACATAAGGTTCTATATGGTGTGTTGCCAATGATTCAGACTTGATAGTGACCTTAGTTCCATACCTTGTATGGGAAAGCATGTGAGACCAGTCAGAAGAAAGATAGCCTCCTATCTTGGCTGTGAACTCCCTTGATAAACATATGGAAAATAGGGCAAGGAGGTCTATGATATACATATCAAGGAGGATAGAGAAATTGGGACGTGCATGAATGATTAGGCTTGTATCTTTTTCTATGCCTATGGTATTTACTAAGGAATGATCAAGTTGGGTTACCTTCTTTTGGAAGGGTTCATATTTAAGTCCCAATTGGTCAACTACCTTTTTGGGAATGACAGAGCTAGTAGCCCCACTATCTACCATGCAATTATGTACTAAGAATTTTCCAATGATTAAGGATACATAAAAGGGAGGTGGTTTTAATTTCCTACCTTGTATGGTACTTGCCTTGGAGTTGATGCTTGAAGTCTCTTCCTTTTGATCAGTGTTAACCAACACTGGTTTAGCAACTTATTTTATAGGCTACAGAGGAATTACCTCCTCAGTTATGGCCTTCTTCAATATCTTAGGTTGTCCCAGAATAGCCAAGGAGTCCCACATGGACATAGTGACATTTACTTTCTTCGTGTTGTCCACAATGTTGAAGGGTAATGTTGTGTGCAATTTGTGGTCTGTCTTTACTATGATAGGCGCGATCTCCTTGGGAGATTGGCCTTCTTTGATTGGAATGGTGGGAGTAAACAGATGTGAAGATTCTGTAGATGTAGAAGATTTAGTCCCATCTCTTGTTTGCTCCATGTCTTGAGCTCTTCTTTTAGATCTAGTGTTGGCAGCAATTGGAGACTCATTATTTACTCCATTGAAATCTTATTCCTCCTAATTGAAAAGAGAATTCTCATTATGTATATCTTGTTGGGGCATTGACCCACTATAAGAGGCCTCTGATTGTACATTTGAGGCATTCTGCACCATGAGTGCTTGATGCACTACTCCATTTAAGCATGTTGTCTGATTATGGGACTGATTGCAAGGATAACACCATTCCATCTCTATGGAAATATTGTTTTGACTTGGGACCACATCCTTGACTAGATTTTCAGAGTTAAGAGGGGAAGGGTTGTAATTCTGAAACTGCCTTTAATTAGAATTTTGCCTTTGTCCCTGATAACCTCCTTGATATTGGGGCCTATCTTGCTAATAAAATTGTCCCTAATTTTGATACTGTTGGTTGGGATTTTGGTTCTGTTACTGAAAGGATGGTCTACTCCCCTGGTCCTTCTTCTCTAAGTTGGTAAACTTTTTGGTTAGAGTCTGCAACAAGTTTGTCATTTCTTGCTGATGACTTTGCATCTCTTGTTGACTGCATCTTAATTCAAGTAACTCTTGAGAAGGGACTACTTTTGATTTCTCATAGCTAGTGGTAGCCTCAGGTGCTATCATAGTGTGTATAGGGGTAAAAGGAGGTATTTACAGAGGTACAGTGGGCTGAAGGTTAGGAAAAATAGGCATGGGTGGCCTTCTAGCTATCATGCCCGCCTGGATTAAACAAGTTTCAGCCTTGACAGCTATATCAAAAGCCTACAGTAACGAGGTAGCTTTCATGGATTGGATCATGATAGAGATTTGACCATTCAAACTTTGTAAGAAGTATAGGAAATCATGGTCATCTGATGGCCTTACTGAGACTGGGATTCTATTCCATGTCTTGAGGAATCTATTATTAAAATATGTCATTTGTTATTGAGGATCTCTCTTTATGGTTGTTAGTTACTCAACCAAAGATAAATTATCTAATTTATCCTCAAATTATTTACTTAATGAATCCCCTAATCTATCCCATGAATTAATACAACCAATAGCTAGAGTCATAAACCATTCTAAGGCCTTACCTTTGAAAGAGGCTGCTAGTAGCTTGGTGGCCACATCTTCTTCTGTGATATTATGTATACTACAGATAGTAGTCACATCTCTTATTTGTTCAAAAGCTATCCTGTGGCTTTCACCTGTGAAATTAGGTATACTTTTTAGCGCTACCAAGGGCACATCATGATGTCGATCAAAGTTCAACGAACTTCCTTGATTAAAGGGGGCAAAGGAAAACTGTCTAGCCATTGCAGAAGCTGTGATTTTTTGTTTAGCAACTGTGTGAGTGGTATTGAGGGGTGGAGTTGAACCTTCTTGTAGCTATCTAGTTAGAGATCTTCCTCTTCTTCTTAAATGAAAAGGAGAAGCTCTCCTTTTTGAAGTATTAGGTGGTGTAGATTATACTCTCCTTGCAGGGTATGTTCTTTGAGATGATCCTTTATACTTTCTTGTTAAGGGCAGCTGTAAGAACTCAAAATATTTTGAGCTTCTTGTCTTGATCTTTCTCATATACTTTGAACAGGACTGGATCTTCTATTCTTTACACCAGTGGAGTTGCAAGATATACTTGGCAGGAAAACCTCTTTAGGTCTATATTATGCAATCAGTATATCAGAGATAGCATAATCTTTTAAAAAATGAATTTCTTAGTAGTAGTCCCACCGGGCGTGCCAGAACTGTTACACACTAAATTTGCACCCTAGGTCAAGCACTCATATTCTTGGTAATCTAGTATAATATGGGAATCAATTCGAGGTTGTTGGACCTATGCTAACTTGAAGTTAAGCCTCCGGATTCTAGGTCGGGTCCTCTTGGATTATCACCTAATTTTCTTCTTAACATGAAAGTAAACTCTTGAGGGAAAAGGGATAGAAGCAATGCATAAAAGGGAAGTAAATGTAAGAAAATTTATCCTACTAAGGTTATGCACCAAAATATAACATGAATCACAACACAGTGAGTGACATCAACATACAAACTTAGATCTAGGAGAACAAAACTTCTTGAATAGGTTAGCATAATTATTTCATAGAGGGGTCTGAAAGGAGAAAAAAAACTATGCAAGAAAAGAAATAATTTCGCAAGAAACAACCTTCCTACCCAAAGTAGACACAAGCTACAACATGCAAACAAACATTCCCTCCTACAACTAGACACAAGAATGAGACAGAGTGATAAGGGATTGAAGAATATCCACAAACTCATTCGAATCAAATCATTCATAGCAGTACACATAAATTACAAAAAGAAAGAAGGCTCAGGAACCCCAAGATGTCTCTGAAAACATTCAATACACTCTAATTCAATAAGAGAAATCTAGACAAAAAAGCTTAAGGACAGAAAGAATGTCACAAAATGCCTTGCAATATTTGAACATCAATGAAAAGTTACAACTGCTAAAAACCAGAGGGAAAGAGAAAAAGCCTCAGATAATTTTACATCAACTGCAACA
Source organism: Thuja plicata (assembly GCA_018584345.1). Taxonomy (NCBI): domain Eukaryota; kingdom Viridiplantae; phylum Streptophyta; class Pinopsida; order Cupressales; family Cupressaceae; genus Thuja; species Thuja plicata. The sequence continues at coordinate 482,772 of MU225083.1, read as the reverse complement.
TTTCAGCTAAAAATATTGAAAACTAACTTATATACACTACTCCCTAGCATGGAGGCTTAGGAATCAATCTGATTTTAGAAATTAGGGTTTTAATACATTTGCAATAGAATAATCACGAACCCTAAATCTATCAATTCTTCTGATCAAAGCCACAAAAAATATCTTGTTCGATCTAATATGGCTTTGAATATCTTTACAATCATCATTAATGTGGCTTGAAAATTCGGATCAATCTATCTCTATGTCTGTAACTTGAAAAATATTGCCACCTTTATGAGCTTCTGAGATCAGATATTTTAATTTTTAAATATTTTAATTTAAACAAGTAACAATCGTAGGTGGCGCGGGCATCTGCATCAACGTCTCATAAAATCCTTGATCTTTTCTTTTAAACACAGCCATTCATCTCTCTCAGAATCTGGTTGTCTTTTGAGTTTTCTTTAACCTAGCCTTTAACCCTGATTACCCTTTTGTCTTTGTGTCTCAGAGTCTCCATACTTTCTCTTTAACCTTGGTTCTTTTTCGAGACTTGGTGACAATGCAGTCGCATAATCTCCTTACCTTCTCATTAACTATGAAACCATTCAAATAATTAGCAACCACCATGAGATTGGATCAAGATCAATGCTCAGCGCTAAGTCTCATGACATTAAGATAATATTCATTTTCATTTGGAGATTCAACTACTAAATATATCTGACCAAGGACACGTGGCACCCTGGCGCTATGGCACAGACATTAAACAGACTGCATCTTTTCTTCAAGCCATAACACCAACCGTTGGATCTTTTCCAAGTTGCATGAAGATTACCTTTGTGCTGACATCCGACCTTCACTCAGCTTTGACTCATCTTTCACCATGGTTCTTTTAGAGACCTAGCAACTGAACAGTCTCGTAATCTCTTATCACTTTTTCTGATCATGGTTAGTTCACAAGACTACGCGACTAAAAGGATCTTAACCTGACCCAGCTTGAAATTAGGTTGCATCTGGAGGATTAGAAATACACTGAGTTGTGAGATATCGTGATCTTTTGCTACATTTGGGTTACTTTGGGAGACTTAGCGACCACCCTCAGATCAGAAAACAACCCAACGATCAGCGTTGAATCTCCATATCAAAACATCATATTCCCTTATAGAGACTGCATGACCAAGGCAATCTTGAAGTCGCCAAAAAAATAAGAATATGCCTTTTCCATTACGTGACTAGGAGACTGAAGGATGATTGAAAAGCACACATGACTTTAAAGGATCCTAAGCTATTTGAAAAAGGTAATGATGAATTAGGAAAGTCATCGGACCAACTAGGGTTTTTCGTCGATGAATAGGGTTTTCAACGCTTAGGTTATCTTCAATGAATTAGGGATAAACCAAAGACCAGGAGATACACAGAGCTAAGGAAAACATGGCAAGAAACCATACAGGCTGGGCTCTACCCTTGTGGGAGCCTCATTTAATCTAGCTGTAGCCAAAATTTGCATGATGGGGAAATTTTGGATAACACATCTATAAAGAATGATTTTACAATTTTATGCTCTCTTCTTCATTAAATGTAACACTTTATTTGATGGAATTATTTTCAAAGTTGTCGTATTTGATTCAAAACTCATGAAGTAGGATGAAAATATGAATGTACCTTTTCATCTGAGACACAAGGCTCTACCTAATCGAGTCAGGTAGGTAAAATTAGGTAGAACTACCTTTCTTCTGTGATCTTGTAGATACTCACATATATTATTCAAAACATTAACTTGAATGATATTCATGGAAACTACCCCATTTTCAACATTTTTGGTCTTTTCTTTCTTGGTTAAGGCTTTTTCACTATCAATAGATTTTCTCTTCTTTTTGTGCCCTAAAGCTAAAGTAGAAAAATCATGTTGAATTGAATCAATGACATCTAGATTATTCAAAGAGCTTGAACTGATCTCCATAATCAAATCTTTCTTCCTATTTAGGGACGATTGATTACTACTCCTTTGATCTGCAAAATCTCCATGATCTGACACATTTCCTCCAAAATTATACATCTCCTCTAAGTGTATCTAATGCATCCTCTAGTGTTGCACATGAGACACTTTTCCTATGAAAGTCCACATCTACTCTGAGTGTGTCTAATGCATCCTTTGTTACATAATTGTACTATGGAAACCAATAGTCCATAATTAATTGAATTAAACTAAATCTAAAACAACTAGAAAATGTAAAATGCCAACACTTAGTATGTCAGAAATTTACTGGAGGATGGAGATGCAAGAGACTGGAGGACATTTTCTGACCTCTTTCCAGTCACTAGCAGCAGGGATGCAAATTTCTTAGGTGATAAGTCAATTTATGCCATAATTACTAAAGCTAAGATCAATTTCTAGGTTGTACTTGTAACTTGTTGGATGATATCAATTTTGGTTACTTAGTATGATGTTGATATTCATGTTTTGTCACTAATGTCAACATATATTTCTATGGAGAAGACAGACTGGCTACTTAACTGGAAGGAGTGTACAGACACTGTACGGATGATTCAGAATTATCAAAGTTGGGTTTATGCAAAAGGATGTGTATTGACCTTATTCCTAAGGTCTCTTGGCTCTATGTTACATATTGTGGATGTTATAGTTGATTTGGTGAAGACTGGCTTTCTCGACTGTAACTATGATTTTGGACATAGCAGGTCTCTGTGTCTTGGGTATATCTTTCTGGCAAAGATATTTCAGAACTTACAAGCTTATTGATGGATAGTCGACATATGGTAGAGTAATGGGTTGAGTTTGATTGATGTTTGGATACTGATGACGTCAGTTGTGGCGTGTATTCTGGAGAAGACCTATTTCTTGGTCGACTTCAGACATGTAGCATGTGAAATTAATTATGAGCATGAATTACAGATCTAGAAGTATATGTGATGGATTTTAAATGTTGTATACTTGTTTTAGATATCGTGTGTATCTTAGCAAGGGGCTATATAATTATGTGTATAATGGAAAGCCTTAAATTGGCCGACCTAGTTAGTTATGTATTAGGAAAGCTTAACTGGCTGACCTAATGAATTATTGTAAGAGGGTATATATGAATGATAATTTATTGTGGAGAAGTGTGAAAGAGAAAGATAAAGAAAGAGAGATTTGGAAGTTACAAATCTTGTTGACTGCTGGATACAAGAAGAGTTGATAATTCATTGGAACTGACCAAGCAAAGATAGCTGCTATTAGATAGTTTAGTGGAATGTGTATTTTCTTTATACACTTGATTCAGATTGTGAATCCTTGAGGGTAGCTTTAACCTTCTTTGGGCAGTGTGCCTTGGCAATGAGCCTACTATTTTCTTTGACTCCTAACAGGGTTTGTCTCCTAACAGGGACTATGTATTGTAATGTTGTAACAAGCTCCTAACAGGGCTAATATCTTTTAATAGGGATACTATACTCTCAATACATTATTTGTGGGTGTTAATTCACACCAAGGTTTTACCTTTAATAGGGTTTCCTTGTCAACAAATATTGTGTTATGGTGTCGGCTTTTATTTTGTTATCATTTACACTTGTAGATTTGATTTATAAATTTTAAAGTTTAATAATCTATATTACAACTGATTCACCCTCCCTCTCATTTGACTTGTGGACTATTATTCCTAACAACTATCTCATACCATTTGTGATCATAGTGGAAATGATCCATAATGGTGGTTGCATACAAGACAATGAGGACTTGGTTCTCAAACTTTTTATGTTGTGGTTGGATGTGTAAGTCCCCAATCATAATTCTTAGTTCTTTGTGAATGGATTTATTTGTCCCCATTCACAAGATGATGTAAAATAAATGTATGTGTTTGTCCCCAATAATAATATTTGGTGATTATGATTCGATGTGTGTGTCCCCAATCATAATTGGTGTGAGAAGATGAGTGTTTCACTGTTCATAACCTTGATCTTGGATAGATGTATTTTTCCCTGTCCTAATTTGATGTAAGACATTAGATATATGCATTCTTCCTCATCCTTGATTCTATGGCTTGAAGTGTTTGTCCCTATCCTTGGATGAGAGTAAAGTGAGTATAGTGAGACTAGTTCCACTATTTCTTGTTAGGAGTAGATGAGTATGTCCCAACTCATACCTTATGATGAATTACTAAATGTGGTCATCAAGTATTGTTAATTCACTATCCCTATTTGGAGAATGATGCAATATGGTGGTGTTGGAAATATTGCATCATATGATGCATAAAACAGTAATTTGGTCATTTTAAATTATTCAAAACCTAAGTACCTAAGATGGAACAATGCTTAAGGAGAAAAAACTATGTGCATGATTAATATAAAACTTTAGTTTGCACAAATATGTTCACATCTACCTCAAAAAATAGATCCCCATCAACCAAGTATCAATGGTATAAACATATATTGGATTGATTTAACATTCATTAAATTAAATGTATAAAATTATAGAAAGAAAATAAATTTAAAAGTTTAAAAACTCTATGAAATGAAAGTTAAAAAGAAAGAGTCTAAATTTGGTTTAATATATTGAAATTTGAGTTTACATGGGTTTTTGACCCTTTGCAATAGGCTATAGGAGATTATATATGTAGACCTTATGGCAAGACATATTATCAATTAGTGTCAAAACACTTAGTCATTCAGTGTTACCCGAGTATACAATGTTACCCGAGTATATAGTGTCGCCCGAGTGTTCAGCATCACCCAAGTGTTCAATATCGCCCGAGTGACAGTTTATCACCTAAGTAGTCTTTTGGACCCGAGTGATAGTTTGAAGCCAACTTTGCATATATTGTTAAATATATATTTGTTTATTTCAAGCCGACTTACAAAGTTATTTTTTGGATAAAGATATATATGTAAGATAGTTTGTTTATCCAGTATGTAGAATATGTATATAGTATGAATGTATAATCAAAAGATGATATGATTATGTGAATGGCAGTTTGAGTTAAGTGAAGAAGTGTTCAGGATAGCAGAGACTTATCTATCACATTTAGGTGATCAGTTATATTTCAAAGGATCTTATTCATCAATCACAGTTGCACAGAGAAAATCATCAACTGGTTCATTCTCACAGGTGGATCAGCAAAATCCTTTAATAAGGTGGACCTAATAGTCCTTTCTTTAAATCTATTAAAAAATTTGCATTACTTATTGTATTGTACAAAATCCTTTAACAAGGTGGACCTAACAGTCCTTTCTATGCTCATAATAGGGCATACCATTAGAAGTGGTCATTGTAAGCTTTAACAGGCTAAATTTATACTGGAGTACTAAATCTTGTGGGTATCATCCCCACCCCAGTTTTACTTTCTTTTGGAAGGTTCCTGGGTAACCAAATATTGTGTTATGTGTTGTCTTTGATTCTTTACTTTCAAGTTATATGCATGCAAACAAATAAGCTAATTTAATTGTGGACTAAAAGGATTAGGTTTTATTGATTCCTGATTCACCACCCCCCCCCCCCTCTGAGTCNGATTCCCCCCCCCCCCCCCCCTCTGAGTCATTGGGCACATCATATAATTCCAACAATTGGTATCAGAGCAGTGGTTCTCTTATCAAAAGTCTTACATCTTAAGAAAAGATCAAAGGATATGGAAACATACAGACAGGAGAAAGCCATTGAGAATGAAAAGATAGATCTTAAAGTAGTCATGGATCAGATCATAAAACTTAAGGGACAACTCTCTCTTTCCCTAAAGAGAAGAAAAGAATTAGCAGTGCAAATGAATGATAAGAACTATATAGAAGAAGGAATTGAAGAACTTTGCAAAGACAAGAGCTCAGAAGAAGCTGATGCAACCATTGAAGGCTTTCTTGCAAAGAATCTCAATTTACATGAAGAAGTCAGAAAGTTGAAAATAGAATAGGAAGTTCACTCAATTAGAATGTGTGAAGTCATGGAACTAAAGAACAAAGAAGAAGATGACAAAAATATAGCACAAGAAGATAAAAGACTGCTGAGTACAAGATTAGAGGTAAAAGGAAATGAAATCCAACACTTATAACTTCAGCAAGCTTATTTGGTAATTCAACTCAACAATGAAACACAAGAAGTTGTCAACCTCAAGATAGAAAATGAAAGACTACAGAATGATCTCAATACTGAAAAGAAAACAAATGAAAGTATGGTGAATTCACAAACTAGCATGGATCAGGCAACAGAACTGAGAAATCATGGACAGACTAGATTAGGATATACAGAACAAGGTGAATCCTCACAACAAGGAGCTCAAAGGAACAACAGACCTAAATGCAATCACTGTTGTAAGATAGGGCATACATCAAATAAATTTTAGAGCAATAGAAAGTCAAAATTTAATGGTAAATGCTCCAACTGCAAAAAACATGGACATAGAGAAAGTGAATGCAAAGAGAAACCTAAGTTTGAAGGGAAATGCTACGAATGCAACAAACAAGGTCATAAATGTTCTGAGTGCAGAACTAAGAATTGGAATCTTGTTGAACAATTAGCCAAGGCAATTTTTGGTTTGGATTACAACACTTGGTATAGATGTTGTCACTGTGGTGAATATGGACACATTGGTGCAAATTGTGTGAAGACTCACTTCAGAAAAAGAGATCCTACTACGAGATGCTATGTGTGTAAACAAATCGGTCATCTGAGCAAGAACTGTATGAACAAAGAAAAGGTTGATACTAGTTTTGAGAATGGTAAAACCAAAGTCTCCGAAATCAGATCTCAAAGCAATGGGTAAATAAATCCTTAGACAATTCACATCAAAGCAATGAAGGATCTAATGACACCCTAAATAGTGAAATGGGTGGATCCATCATTATAGAATAAGAATGTAAGGAGATGAATGGGACTGTGCAATAAAAATCCATCCTACATCAGTTCCAGGCAAGCAATACAGTCCATATCCACATATTGATGCATAAGGACATATTGTAGTTCAACCCGAGTCAGAATGTTAGCTACACCGGAGTCACTCTAGTTCACCCGAGCTGAGTTGGGCAGTGTTGATAACTAGAAAGTTAATTTCACCCGAGCTTCCAAGTGAATCTTGGAGAAACACCTGAGTCATGCCAGCTAATATGTATGAAGCATTTAATGAAATATTCTAACGGTTGAAAAACTCTTATATATGAAGGATTGTGAAGAGTATTGTTTACAATGATTTCATTTTACAAGTCAATTCGGAGCTTTATCAATTTTGTTTGAATTCGTGATTGAAAGAAGAGTTTGATTATTTCATTCGAGAAATATAGCATCCACTTCCAGCAGAAAGGTCAAGAAAGGTTCGAAGATGCTAGTAAGGAATACAATTTGTGATCCTCCCCTGTTGAAGCTTCATCCGACAGTTGCAGAGGAAATAGACCCGATGGGAGATCATTCCCTAATCCCTCCAAGAGTGTTACTAGTCAATGACATTCGCAGCTTCTATCACTGCAACATACAGGATTTTGCAACTAGTGAGATGAATCAAACATATGAGAAGTTATGCATAGACAGGAAATTGAAGTTGGAGCATAAACACTTTGAAACCAAGGGTTTGACACATATCATGCATATGCTGAGGGCCTTCCAGAAAAAGTGGATGAGATATGTTCTTAGTCATGCTCATGACATGCAACTATGGCTAGATCATCCTGTAAAGATCACCAAGTAGATAATTCACCATGTTATCAGGTTCCCTATGCTAGACAAGCCAAAAGCTACCAAAACCCTAAATAGGGATGAACTAGCAGAGTTAACTCTTTGTGAGTGGGACAGAAGAGGCATGAGACTCAACGGAGTAATAGACATGGAGATGAAATTTGGCATTCATGTGATAGCACACAAGATTTATAGCTCAAGCAGACCCAACAGTGTTGCATGCGAAGCTGTTGACCTAGCCTACAAAGTTGTCAAGAAAAATATGGTATTTGACCTAGTAGAATTGCAACTCACTCAATTGAGAAAGAACATGGAGAGAATCCAAGTATCAACAACCAATTCATGTAAGTTTGGTTCTCTTCTAATCTTCATACTATTTTATGTTGAGAAGTTCTTTGCCTCCAAAGGAACAGTAGTATGGAAAAAGGATAGACCAATCATTCATCAAATAAATTATTTCATAGCTGAGATGGGAGATAATTTTGCTAGTATCAGGGATGGATACTTTGAAAGTTTCAAATAGAAAATGCAGAGTAGATATAGGATCCCCAAACAACTAGTTGAGAAGTACAAAGAAGAAATATGTTTTCTAGTGGATTGTGACAAAGTGTATATACAAGCAGTAAAGCCTAGGGTTGCATGGGTACAACCCTTTCCATATGAAGTTAATAATGAGGAAACTAAAGATATCATAGAGGCTCTTGTGAATGAGCCTATCAATCCAAAGGAACCCTACTTTGGAACTTATGAGGAAACTAAGAGCAGGATATCTCTGGAAATTGAGTTTCGTAAGATATTGAAGAGAGGAAGAAAGAGACTTGATACATTCAAGAAGAAGTATGGCAAGACCTCCGAATCTCCTTCAATATTTGAGAGCAAAGAGGAAACAGTTAAAATATAGGAGATTGAGTAAATTGAATCTGAAAAGAAAGAAAATGATGTTAATCCTCCACAGAAGAGGAGGAAGACAACATCTAAACATAAGAAATAAAAAGGCACTACTCCTTTTTTCACCCTGAGAAGATCTAGGAGAAATCTTATATTAAGTGATGAAGAGGATGAAGATGAATAAGATATTGTGGTCTTCATTAAACCCACACCCACACTTGATTAAAAGATCAAAGACCTTAAAGAAGGAAGAGCCATAAGTTATTTGAAATCACTGAAGTATGCTTCTAGGATAGAAGAAGAGAAGAATAAAATTGAGCAAGCAGTGGTGGAGAAGATGGAAAAGTGGAAATATGACCCTTCCGAGTTGAAGAGTTACATGACAGAAGACTTATTTAAGGCAGTCTCTATTCCCTAGAAGAATGCAGTACAAATTGAAATAGATATAAGGGAAGAGACATTGAAGCAGGTCATGTCTGCAATAAAAGGAAAAGAAGTGAAAGAGACCCTAAGAAAATATGAGAATAATCACACCCCTAGATTCAAGGAATTTCAAATATTGATAAAAAATATAGAAGAAGTAGCTCAACGTGCCACATTAGTGTGGAAATCAATATTTGAGATTGCAGAAAGCAATGTGAAGGAAGAAGTACCGAGTAGAAACCCTCCAACACAAGGAAATGATGACCCTCTACCCAAGGTACATACTAATGAAGAGTCCAACATAGAGTAGATTACAGTTGAGGTGATGGCATCACTACCCCAATCTCTCATATACAGTATAGTGCATCCGAGGAAAGACAAGGTTGCAGAATCTACATCAGAACAGAAAAAACCTGAGCAACAGGCTCCTCTTACTACTGAGACATGCACACCCAAGTCAATGAAAGGCAAGGTAGACATTTGTAATTTTGATTGATCAGTTAGTATTGATCCAAAAATTGGTAATATAAAGGTCAATGACCTAATTGGATTGAATAATGATACTAAGGATAAGGTAGATAAAGGTAAGGAGATTTTTCCTTCATCGAGTCCTAAATCAGAGGTAGCAATAACTGATGAGATAGATCTGGATAAAGAGATTGTGATTCCTAATTGGGATCTAGCCAACCTATCTATAGAACAAATGGATATTTTGGGAGAACTATGGAAGAAAAGGGCCTCACAGTAGAAACTCGAAAAGGAAAGAGAAAGGAACAAAGTACATGAAGATGTAAAAGGCATATTTGTAGATGCTTTGCAGATTGAAGTCAATGAAAGTGACTCAATAATGGACCAACTTGTTGACATTGTCCACAAGTTCAACACAAACATGAATGGTCAGGATAAGTTACTTGAGAAGGAAGAGAAGAAATTCAAGAACAAGGTTCTAGATAGCATTGCAAAGAAGATTACAATTGACCAAGTGCAGCTTACACAGATTATTAGCACTCTAGAAACCACTGTGAAAATGTGGTAGAATTATTTGTAAAGTCGAGTGACTCCTCCAACTTTACCATGGAAATCAAGAATAAGATAGTAAAGATAGATGCTGACATGAAGGAAAGTGCAAGGCAGTTGGCACTTGACCTGAGCACCAGTTCTGATCACTTCATGAAAGTAAAGTATCTTACTGATTTACAGGCTGAAGTGTTGAGAGAAGAAGCAAGAATCAGAGAATCCCTTACAACCATTCAGAGCCAACTTCTACCACATATGGATGGAATGTAGAAACATATAGCACATGCTAAAACTCTCATCCATGAAAACAACTTCTCAGTTGTCAAGCTGATGATAGAGCTATCTGCAGAACTGCAAGTTGAATTGCACATCTTGAAGGTGCTATAGGATAATTGGGACAACACTCTGTCTCAAATTTTGAAGGTACATAGTGATTTTCTATCCTACTTCAAGATAACCCTGTAGATGACATTATTTTTTGGCATTCTTGTCAAAAAAAAGGGGGAAATATCATTGTATAAGAGGGAGATGTCATTGTTAATATCACATGTACAAAGTATAGTATAGAAGAAATATGTTACAATACCAATTTTGAAAAATACAAAAATAGAGTCAGTTAGACCCAAGCAGCAGAGCATGTGTCAAAACCTAAGCAATCTATAAGGGGGAGTTTTGACATATAAAATACAAAGTTTAATGATAAGTGTTTTTGTCACTAATACCAAAGGGGGAGATTGTAGACCTTATGGAAAGACATATTTTCAATTAGTGTCAAAACACTTAGTCATTCAGTGTTACCCGAGTATATAGTGTTACCTGAGTATACAATGTTGCCTGAGTGTTCAGCATCACCCGAGTGTTCAGTATCACTTGAGTGACAGTTTATCACCCGAGTAGTCTTTTGGACCCGAGTGACAGTTTGAAGCCGACTTTGCATATATTGTTAAATATATATTTTTTTTATTGCAAGACGACTTACAAATTTATTTCTTGGATAAAGATATATATGTAAGATAGTTTGTTTATCCAGTATGTAGAATATGTATATAGTATGAATGTATAATCAAAAGATGATATGATTATGCGAATGGCAGTTTGAGTTAAGTGAAGAAGTGTTCAAGACAAGAGAGACTTATCTATCACATTCAGGTGATTAGTTATATTTCAAAGGATCTTATTCAACAATCATAGTTGCACAGAGCAGATCATCAACTGGTTCATTCTGATAGGTGGATCATCAAAATCCTTTAACAAGGTGGACCTAATAGTCCTTTCTTAAAATATCTTAACAGAGTTGCATTACTTATTGTATTGTACAAAATCCTTTAACAAGGTGGACCTAACAGTCCTTTCTATGCTCCTAACAGGGCAGACCATTAGAAGTGGTCATTGTAAGCTTTAACAGGCTAAATTTATACTGTAGTGATAAATCTTGTGGGTATCATCCCCACCCCAGTTTTACTTTCTTTTGGAAGGTTTCTGGTAACCAAATATTGTGTTATGTGTTGTATCTGATTCTTTACTTTCAAGTTATATGCATGCAAACAAATAAGCTAATCTGATTGTGGACTAAAAGGATTAAGTTTTATTGATTCATGATTCACCCCCCTCCTCTCAGTCGTTGGGCACATCATATAATTCCAACAATATATATGTTTTCTTTAAATTTGAAAGACAAGAATTCCGTCTAAAAGTCAAAAGGTGATATCTTGAAATATGAATTGCTAATTTAACCTAACCTTTACATTTCGTTCCTTCATTACATGGACTAGTCAAAATTTGACTTGTAGGCACATGACAAATTTATGCACATGCTTCCTAGGTGTCCTATATACTTTTCATGAGACAATTTCCTATAAATAGGCAGCAAAACTCCTTTTTAATATTTCCTTGATAGGTACTAGGTGAGGCCCATCTTTACAACCACCATCATTGTCTTGTGCAATTGGGAAAACAAGTAACTTAGTCCTAACTTAGATTAGGTATTGCACTTATTTCAAAGAAGATTTAACTTTTCAATCAATAAAAATTTTCTCTACTATTATCTTTAAGTAATACCAAATTCAATTATTTGCTTCTGGATTTGATTGTGTAAGTTTTTTTAGCATCAACATTTTAGATCACACTCTATGATCCATCATCAGGATGAGAGAGAGTGCAAGAAATGTAAAAATATAAGTTTGGCATCTTATATTTTTACATTTCTTGCACTCTCTCTCATCCTGATGATGGATCATAGAGTGTGATCCGAAATGTTGATGCTAAAAAAAATTACACGATCAAATCCAAAAGCAAATAATTGATTTAAATGGATTGTGGAAATCTGATAATGTTGATTAATTCCAAATTCTTCCATTGTTTTAGAAATTTGCATTATTGGTCCATAATCTTTATCTTTTGCGAGTGACACTTCTCCATGCAACATAACCAATATTTTATAATCAATGATAACATAGAATAAAATTCTTCTAAATAGATATTAATATTTAATTAAACTAACTAATATCATGGATCAATTATAAATACTGAATTTGATTAATATTTTGCACAATATCTTTGTAAAATAAAATATTTAAATTAAAAAACTCAAATGTGATTTATTTTCCTCATTTATATTTTCACTCCATTCACAATAGCTTGCATCTATTTGAAAGAATGTTGATGTATTTGAAACTGATGACCAACAATTAATGCTTAAAGGCAAGCGTATCTTTTCTACACTTTTCATTCTCTGTGTTAATAGACCTACACCCAGTGTATCTCTATTCTAATCATCAAGATAGAGCATATTAGGATCCTTGAGTTTAAATAATTTCTTTTTGGAAATAACTCCTTGTTCATGTTTGAGTGTGACTTTAATTCAGATCCATTATTTAGTCTCTTCTCTATCTAGAATTGTATAAATCAATCTTCTTTCTAAAACCAATACTAAATAAACCTACCTAGAAAGGGTTTGTGCTTCCCATTGTTGACACCAAATTTATTGGTTTGTAGATATGTCTCTTCATACTCTTTTTTTAATTTGATATGTTTTTATGTGTGGAACCCAAATGACCTTTGACCCTTTATACCTTTCTTTGCAAGATGGAAAAATTGGATTCTAAAGACTTGATTTAATTGAATGAACAAATTCGAAATGGTTTCATCGCCAGGTGAGTGCGAGGTCAATGTTAGTGAAAAGGGTGGGTAATTTAGTCTCCGCATAGCCCACCACTACACCATATGCTTCCACCCTCTTTGAATCTCATTCCCTCCCTCATCCCTTATATGTTATTAGTCCCTTGTGATGTCTATCACACACGTACACTTGTTGCATTAGATACACTTTCCCTACATTATATTTAAGTATCCTTAACTTCCCACACACATAAGTTATGGATGACTACTATCTTGGGATCTTAGAAATAATTGCCTATGTTATGTAGTGCATGCTTAGTAAATCAAGAAGAAATTCTAATGGTGAACATAATTTTGAAATAAGATCTATAAGTTTGACTTGTTTATGATGCAAGTGAAGCTTGGCTTTATTTTGTCTAAGAACACATCATGATTTCCAAACGGTTAAGAAATATATATGGAATTATAGGGAAAATATTCTTCATTTTCTAACTCTTGTTTAAATTGTTAAATTCAGCTCTCCAAATGCTGCGTTGATTTCATATAATATCAAGATGCATAAAATATACATATACACAAACTACAGAAGCATCTCCATGAGGGTATAAAGGCAGATTTTCATATTTTCCCACAGTTAGAATTAAACACTTACTTTGCAGCATCATCCTACCAGGTAAAAGATGGGAGCTTTGATTCATAGCGCAAACAAGGCAATCGAGCTGTTTGAAATCAATTCCCAAAAGAATGAGGTCTCGAGGATTGCAATGACTGTAGAATATGCACTTAATAAATTTGTTGAAAATGCTTTAGAAAGATGCCAGTCAAACCCATAATGGTCACGTCGATATGTTTTCTCGGTACCTGTAGATCTGTCACAACCCCTTTTCCATATTTCGCTGATGATTTCGACTGATTATGAGCTGCAGTTTTAAATTAATTGGACGACAGTTAGAGAGAGAGTGGTGGACGGCAGTTCGAGAGAAAGGAGGACGGAACCTTGTGGAAAAGTTCAGAGCTACATTTGCTTTGGAACTGAAGTTCTAACAGAATTTTTATTTTGACCTGTCCTTCAATTTGTGTGGTGGGTGATATTTTCGATAATGTATTATGTGGATCGGGATTAATGATATAAAGGTGGGGAGTAAACAGTTTGAGGAAGGAGACTTGGTATTACACTTGAGAGAAATGATAGAATCAAAAGACATTACTGAACGTGCATAAGGAGTTTGAATTCTGCACTTAGCAATGGTAACACTGACTCCTGAAGACCATATTGAAGAGATAAGAAGAAAAAACCCCTTACAAAAGATCTTCATCACGCTGCTTCATCATTGATGCAGGAGCACTCTTGAGAAGCCAGTCAGTTGGTGATCTCATGTTGTTTTGGTGTGTGAAAGTGTTAAAGACCCTCTTTAAGGGCACTGTAATTATATAAGGTCATGTAGACCAAGTGTGGTGTGAAGTAGTGTTTAATTGTGCTTTCTATTAGGTCAAAGTACTTCATTTTGGCTCATTAATGACATTGTACTTGATAATGTGGTCAAGTGGAAAGATGATGTTTTTCATGTCTTTAGGGTCCTATGATACCCTAAAAGGTCTAACAAGGGTTAGTTAGGTCAGATTAGTGTTAAAACACTTGAAAAGTGCAAATGTGTAAAAGATGTCAAAATGTTGCTATGCAACATTAGCAACTTTTAAAAGTTGCTGACAACATTTTTGGTTGTCTTAAG
>MU225083.1:444313-462883 GCA_018584345.1 Thuja plicata | reverse complement strand
CTTTAAGGAAGTGGTCCGGATTCATGGCTTACCCATCAGCATAGTATCTGACAGAGATGTAAAATTTATGGGTCATTTTTGGAAGACCTTGTGGAAAAGGTTAGGAACTAACCTATCATTTGGGTCAGCCTACCATCCCCAAACTAATGGTCAGACTAAAGTTATCAATAGAGTGCTAGGAAATATCCTTAGATGCTTGACAAAGGAGTATGGAGTGATGTGGGATCAGTTGTTACCACAGGCAAAATATGCCTATAATGACAGTGTTAATAGGAAAATAGGCAAAAGCCCCTTTGAAATAGTTTATGGGCTACACCCTAGAGGTGTGTTGGAGTTAAGACGCTTGGCACATGAAGACGGTAAGAGTGCATATGCAGAGGACTTCACTCAATCAATGAAAGAGGTTCATGACCAAGTGAAGAAGAAGCTCCAAGAGGCTACACAAAGATTGAAAGACAAAGTTGATGAAGGGAGGAGAGATGTTCAGTTTGTTGTGGGTGATCTTGTGATGGTACATCTTAACAAATCCAGGTTGCAGAAGGGAGTCCCCACCAAAATTCAAATGAGGAGGATAGGTCCTTGCAAGATTCTTGCAAAATATGGGCAAAATGCTTATAAAATAGACTTGCCATCAGATTTGGCATTATCACCTATGTTTAATGTCCAAGATTTGGTGATGTATAAAGGGCCTACATCAGTACAAACTGACTCACAGTCAAACAGTAAGGAAATAACAGAAGATGTTCAGATTTCACCTACACCAACACCAATAGCTATGAAGATTTTGGACTCTAGAGTGAAGAAAAAGACCAGACAGGGAACTTATATAGAGCATCTCATTCAGTGGAAAGGAAAGTCAAAGGATGAAGCTACTTGGGTAGCTGAGAATGAGTTCAAGAAGTAGGGAGTTGATCCTAAGCTCCTGTCATTGGAGGTGACTTAAGTTCTTAGCCTTGGTAGTATGGTGCAGGAGCACCCTTGAGAAGCCAGTCAGTTGGTGATCTCATGTTGTTTTGGTGTGTGAAAGTGTTAAAGACCCTCTTGAAGGGAACTGTAATTATATAAGGGCATGTAGACCAAGTGTGGTGTGCAGTAGTGTTTAATTGTGCTTTCTGTTAGGTCAAAGTACTTCATTTTGGCTCATTAATGGAATTGTACTTGATAATGTGGTCAAGTGGAAAGATGATGTTTTTCATGTATTTAGGGTCCTATGATACCCTAAAAGGTATAACTAGGGCTAGTTAGGTCAGATTAGTGTTAAAACACTTGAAAAGTGCAAATGTGTAAAAGATGTCAAAATGTTGCTATGCAAGATTAGCAACTTTTAAAAGTTGCTAACAACATTTTTGGTTGTCTTAAGGGTTTCGATGTGTAAGTTGGATGGAGTTCATCCAAGGAGTTAGGCACATGTGTTGAGGGGATATAAGGAAGGAAAACCCTAATTTGAAGGGTTGGAAGTCATTGTACGAATTTGGAGTTTTGGAGCCAAGGAGTTTGAATGACAGAGTAGCAAATTTGAAGATTTTTGTTCATTTCTTATTTTGCATGGATTAGATTTAAGACTGTGATCATCTAAGACCATTGTTGGACATGTTATAGAGTTATTCCAGTAGTTATTTTTTTCTGTGATTACTTTTCTTTTGCATCTTGTAAATTAGTTTGTTTTCTACAGTTTGTTGTCCAATTTTGACATAGAGGCAAAGATGTGGACCTAACTCCATTTCCCACCATTGGTTTTGTATGGCCTCTTGGGGATGGAGACTAGGTCCATGGAGCTTCAAGAATCTGGAAGGTAGAGCTCTAAAAGTGTGTGCACCTATTTTTAAGGTCTTGCCCTAGGCGAGCTGTGGATGTAGCCCGGCTAGGAAGACTATGAAGAAGTGTTTGGTAAATGTAGGAGGGATGTTTTCATGAGCCAAGAAGGCCATGGATGTGTTGATATATGTTGTGCAGGTGCTCTAAATCAAGGAGGAGTACTTAAGAAACCAAGTTACCAAGTTTTGAATCCAAAGACCAAAGACTGGTCTAAAAAGCTTGAAACAGGGTGTACAGACAGGGTTGAGACTTGAGACCACCAAAATCTTGAAGGTCTTGTGTGGTAGGTGTGAACTGCCGAAAGACATTTTGGGGTCCTTTGAGAAGTTTTCATTGAAATAGTGCATTCCTACTTTTTAGGAGGCCTAATTGGTGAAAAAGGCTACAAGGCCTAAAAGATAGGAATATGGAGAGCGATGGCGAAATGGAGTAACTTGGAAACTTGAGACCCATTTTGGGATTAGAAAATGAAGCTGAATGAATCCCTAGCTCTCCTGCAATCCAAAACAATATTTAGAGCTTGGGAGGTATAGTTGAGAGGAGTTCTTGCAAGGAACAAAGAATGGGGAACTTGACAAGATAGGAAGATTCTTAGTGGAGGGAAAGAATTGGGTCTTTCCAAGCTTTGGAGGGTGGATTGAGGAAACCCTGAGGGTCCTAAGAGTGACCTAAGTAGAGTTGAAGACATCTCAAGAGGTGACTAAGTTTCTCCTTATCAATCATGTTGTTAGACATCTCACAGCAGAACTCTATACGAAGGATGTCCATTTTCTAATAGAGCTAATACAAAATGCAGAAGACAGTGAGTATGAAGCTGATGTTGAACCATCATTGGAATTTGTGGTTAGGAGCAGAGAAGTGTGTGGTGTGGGTGCCCCTACTACTCTCTTGGTGTTCAATAATGAGAAGGGATTCACATATAAAAACATTGAAGCCCTCTACAGTGTTGGACGATCCACCAAAAAGGTTAGAAGACAAGGAGGTTACATTGGAGAGAAAGGTCTCAGGAGAAAAAATTGACGTCGGTGACGCATACTCAAAAAAATAGTTTCAAGCCTGAATTGATTAAGGTGAAAAAAAATGAGGGATGATAAAAAAATTTGTGGGACATAGCAAAAGAGGAGCGAATTTGAAAGTCAGTGCATGTAAGAAAAGAAAAGCACAGTAGGGAAGGTACATTAAGGATCCATGCAAGAAGTAAAGGGTAGACATTAAACAAGAAACCAGGTTCCATTTTTATTTTGTGTTATTTATTTATTTTCCTTTGTCTTTCCAAACTGTTGTTTTGAAAACATAGACTATTGAACGAGTTGTGAGAATTAAAAAGGAAATGTCTTTTAAACACTCTAAGTTTTGGATTTATTTTTTATTTTCTCTTTATGATGACGCATTCGCTAATCCGTGTAGTATATACTCTTTTTGCTATTTTATAGTGGTATTAAGGATTTGATTAATACAGTAAGCCTAGGGTAGTGCTCTGAAAACATTTTAACTTTTATAGGAATATGTTTTATCTTTTATAAGGTTCTGTTGAAATAACCATATATCTGCATTTTTTTTTTACTATGGACGTAAGATTTCTTCAAATTTGGAATGGAATATCTCAGGTTAAGTGTATATATATAATTATTCATCTTTTGACGTTAGACAAAGGACTATTAGAAAAACAAATACTTTCAATTTTTGATATATATTAGACATGCATAAAGGAAAGGTTAGAAAACAAAATATTGTTCATTGTTAGTCCTACAGAAGAACGGATTAAGCATGTTGTGAAAAAGGTTAGTTTAAAAGTGGACAGTATTGGATTATTATTTTGTTGGCATATGACTTGATAGTGAGAAAGAAATAGTAAACTAGATACAAGTTTTTATGAATAGAATCATGGACCCTTGAAGTATCTTATTGAAGTAAATCAACCAAATTAAAAAAATTTGATGTTATGTGAGGATGTAATCCTTCTAAGAATGATTTGAAACCTTGGAGAATCAGGGATTAGATATTATCATCGAAATGAAGAATCTTTAGGTTTTCATGGTATTGTAGCATGGTGATCTTAAAGAATTTTAAAACATTTTGGAATTAGCAAACACAATTATCATTAGCACCTCCCAAGGTTTCTCTTATTTATGACATGATTGAAGATATTTATGTTCACTTAGAATTATTGAGTACGTGTTGGAATGCATAAAACATTGTTCTTGAGTTTGTTTAGTGTTTGGGGTAAAGTTGTGTTACTCCTACTTTTTAAATAAAAGAGATGAAAGTCAAATCTTTATGAGTAGAAATGAGAGGGAAGCATAGACTTGAAAATTTCTTAGACTTATAAACATGTTGTGCCTATTATTCATTTGATATATGTTTATACTTTCTGAATATGTTGAATTTTCATGAATACCTTGAAGTGAAGTATACATTTTTACCTATTTATGCATTCTTCATTTTTATCCATCAAGTAGTATGAAACCAAGTTATACTTACCATTTGAACCAGATATATATTGGTGGAACTTTGAACTTGACATGATTTGATAGTTAATGGGATAATTTTACTTATGTTCTTCATGTAGGTTGAATACACCCATGAAACATGTTGTACTATGCAATAAGTAAGAATCTTGCACAACACTATCCATAATTGTGAAATGGAATCAGTTTTATTTAGAAATTATTTTGGAAGTCCATGATGTGTTTATTGTAATATCAATATGGATGTATTTTTTCACACAATTTCATTACTTCAGTCAGTTTTACTTTGTTAGACTATTTCTAGTTGGGCTGGGTATCTTTCATGTCAGGAAAGATTCTGGGGAAGCGTAACTGCTTCATGGTAGGGTGGAAACACACTCCCACAATATTCTTGCCCTCATGTTTTGTTTGTAGCTGACCTCTGGAGCTCTTGTCAGGAAGGTCTTCTTCTATAGCATGTTATGGTTCTTTGTATCGACCATTGGTCTATTGTACTAATATTCGCACTCTTATGATAGACAGTCGATGACTCTTGTAAATATTTGTTTCCTTCTAAGGTAAGTTCTCATGTTTTTCACACTTCGATAGTTTGGTCGAAGTCTCTCTTTTGTATTTTTTATTTCAACAAGTTGGTTGAATCTTGTTATTGTCTTTAATGTATTATGACATGAGATGTATTGGGGTGTTTTTGATTGTTGGTCGACGCTCTTCTTTATTATGGACTCAAGTGTCGCATAATCTGTTTGACAGTTTTTGGTCGAACCTTGTTTTCTTTCTTCAAATACAAGGAAAATCTTTTTTTTTCATCGTCTTGTACTTTCAACATTTGACTTGGTTAACCAACTCTTTTTTCTTGTGGATAGGACGATGTGGCACATGTTGTCGAGAGTAAAGTTCTTACAAGATCACATATGGCTACTAAAATCCTATAACCTATAAATCTATGTAGAAGTGAGTGGGTGTGCGAGGTTCAAATGATAGGGAAATACATGTATGCAGAATATGGAATAATCACAGTGGTCACTGAAAAGGCAAATTTGAGTTTTCAATTGGAAAAAGATGATTCTATTGTAAAAGAGAGCATTTTTAGTAGAAGAAATTTTAAGTGGATAAATGTTCTACCATTCAATTGGGGAATGTCAAAAAACATATTATAAAATTAGATAAAAAGATCATTTTTGTTTACTCGAGTGGCATAATATGTAAAAAAGAGGATTCTAGGATTTTTATCTGTGAAGGTAAATTGATTTCACTATTGGGTGGAAACGCAAAATGAGGCATATGGCATGTGTAATAACAAGGATTTATTTCGCAAGTGGATTATACTCATGTGAATTAAAAATGAGAAATCACAGAAGGTGAAAGTTTTTTCAAAAAAGATGACAACTGCGTGAAACTTCAAATAGTAAGAGCAACAATAAAAAGGGAAAATAAAATGAAAGCTAATTCAAAGGGAACTAAAATGAAAGCCAATTAATTATATTGAGAAATGAGAATTTTATTTTCTCTGTTTGGTTTTTTCACTTAGAATGATATAATGACAGCAGAGGGTACTTATTTTTACTGAAGGAGGAAAAATATTTTTACAGAGATAATAATTGGGTGAATTTGCCATTACAAACAAGAGAGAAATTATGTTGTAAATAAAAGCATAATAGGGTGCAATTTGAAAGAATTATTTTGAGAGTTAGGCATTAATGATCTTTACACCAAAGGGGATGATTGTTTTCACCCAGAAATAAATATTTTTCAAAAAAAGGGAAGCTTAGCGAGAGAATTAAAAAAAGAAATTAAAAATTTTCAAGGCAAAGTGGCTAAATTAGTTTTTAATAAAATATGTGATGGTCTGAAGGGAGGAGGATAAGATCAATTGTACTATATTTCTCAAATAAAATTGTCTTATATTTCTAGGGTTTTAATAGAGAACATGCATAAAATATTTTGTTAAGGTACTGAAAAGTCATGACCAAGTGTTTTTGCCACTAATGTCAAAGGGGGAGTTTGTTGATCTCCAAGTTCTGTTGTCTATTAGTGTCACACACTTAGTCATTATCAAGGCAGGTTGGTCGGTCATCACTGCGACCAAGCCATCCCACTAAGGCTGAGTAATGTATGGACCAAGCAGTAGTTACTGCCGAGGAAGTCAATGGTTGTCGAGTACTCAATTTTGACCTAGCACCAAAGACTTCATATGTCGAGTTAGCCAGTTTTGGTATATGTGTTTGGAATGGCACAAACACTTAGGTAAACCATTTTGGTTGACTTCTATGCATGATTTAATGATCATTAAAGTCATTTAATGAGTTAGTTACGCATTATGGCTGAGATCATTAATCCCTATGCAAGCAATGTAACCAATCAAAAAATAGGAATTCTTAAGCTTAAAAAGTGATGAATCTAGATCATTGATCTTGATCTGGAAGCTTCATCAAATTATCTATATAAGGAAAGCTTCAAACCCTAATCATATATATGAATGCAGATGAAAAGAGAAGAGATCGTGTGTGTATGCAGAAGAAGCAGTGTTTTTGTATATCAGAAGCATGGATCAGACAGATTGACCAAGCAGAGCAGTGAAGGATAGAAAAGAGTTATATCAGATTTTGAGATCAGTTAAAAGAGTTGGAAAGAGGAGATTTGTCATCAGTATTTGGAGTGCAACCCGAAGGATCAAGTACCGATACATTATAGCAAGTGAATCAAGGTAAATCTCTTAGTAGAGTAGTCTTAACAGACTTTTATAAATCTCCTAATAGAGTTCTTACTTAGTTGTAAGTTTAAATCCTTTAATCAAGGTAGATTGAATAAATCTGTAAGCTCTTAACAGGGTAGATCATTATAATTTATCAAAACTTTGTAGCCCTAACATGCACACTTTGTTACTACAGTAGTAAAGATTTGTGGGTGTCATCCCCACCCTAGTTTTACCTTTCAAGGGTTTCTGGATTACCAAATCTTTGTGTTATGCGTTTATCATGGATGTGATTAGATGTTAGATATATTACAGTATTGCAGTTAATATTTATGTATACATGTTGAATCAGTTTGTTTCTAAAGTGTAAAAATTTTATAGATCCTGATTCACCCCCCCCCCTCTCAGTATCTTGCTTTCCTATTTGAGACTTCCAACATCCACATATCCCACCACTCCATCATACGCTTCCACCCTCTTTGAATCTCACTCCCTCCCTCGTCCCTTATATTCTATTAGTCCCTTGTGATGTCAATCACATACACTTGTTGCATTAGATACACTTTCCCTTTATTATGTTTGAGTATCCTTAACTTCCCACACACATAAGTTATGGATGACTACTATCTTGGGATCTTAGAAATAATTGCCTATGTTATGTAGTGCATGCTTAGTAAATCAAGAAGAAATTATAATGGTGAACATAATTTTGAAATTAGATCTATATGTTTGACTTGTTTATGATGCATGTGAAGCTTGGCTTTGTTCTATCTAAGAACACACCATGATTTCCAAACGGTTAGGAAATATATATGGATTTATAGTGAAAATATTCTTCATTTTCTAACTCTTATTTAAATTGTTAAATTCATCTCTCCAAATGCTCTTATGCATATGTAGATATATGGAATTTTCTATTTAAAATTATTTAATATGGTATTAAAAGTATTTAAATAATTATTTATTATTATATTATAAAATAATTTTGATTATTGCTTAAAATTTATATTGTTTATCTGTGATTTTCTAATCGTATATATGATATACATTGATATGATATGATTTTATAATATCTTTCAGCTTTCATATGCATTAACATCCAAATATCAATTTCTATATAGAGTAGTAAATACCTAATACAACTTATAAATTAAAGTTGACATACTAACATGTTAATTAAAAAGTAGGTGTACATTTCAATTGAGAGCGCATCCATTACAATATAAAATATCTATAAAATTATAAAGAGCTTTGCTAACGTAGAACTATTAATATCTAACAAGATATGAGGTTTCCTTTATAGAATTAAACCTTCAACAATTTTTAAGACAAATAGGAAATATTAGAATAATTTAAAATGATAAAATATGAGTAAATAATTATTTGCAACATATTAGTGGATTAAGGGGGAAAAAAAAGTTTGTTTTGAAGCTAAACTTTAAAGTAGACAAATAAACAATAAATTGTTTGTGGAGTTGATGGCCCCATGGATGGAATATTTGCTGCAAATAACACTGAATGCAAAAGTATAGGCAAATGATAAAAGAGATGAGGAAACATGGTAAAGACGTGTTACTTTTCTTTTCTCAATAAGCATCGGCTGCTTATTTTAGCCTCCCTTTTTTTCAAAGCTTATTTACAAGTTTTAAGCTGCTCCACCAAAATAGCAAAAGATTCCAAATCATCCTTTCCCTACGCTTAAAAAATTGCATGGGACCAACTGCTTAAAATTAAGCACAAATGACACTTAAGCAACGACATAAGGACATGGGGAAGGTTGATATACATAAAGTTATAGCTATCATATTTCATTTGATAGATATGACAAATGTACCATATGCATAAGAAGCTTCTTTAAATTTAGAAAAAAAAAAATATTTGTTGAGATTTCTTAGATTTGGAATCCTAGAATTTTTGTAAAATAGTGACCTTAAAGGTATTTCTAACATCTTGATATCCTCTATAGAGTGTCTTGACTTCTTAATGCTTAATGTTGATCTTGATTTCTTCCAACTTAGATATTGATCTTGACTTGAATTGTTTTCTTAGATTCCAGCTTAAAGTTTGTTTGCTTCAACACTTTGCTCGCTCATTTTCTCTTTTTAATATCTAGATCTTGATGTAGACAATACAACAACAGGGTCCTTATAATAGAAGTTGATTGATTTGCAATTAGTTTGTGAATGCATTCTCATATCTCATTAATACAGAAAGCATATAATAAACATAATTTGCTTCATCTACTGTATGAAAGGTTCCAAGTTATATATATGCATTTTGTAACTTATTTATATCTCTTCTTCATTCATTCTTTTAATTTTGCAGACTGAATAGATGCTAAAAATGGTAGTGAATATACCAGAGTTGAAATATTTCACACATCAATATGAAATGTTGATGTACAAATTTCTGGGCATCCTGTAAAACAGTTCACGTGCCTTGTCTAGCAGGCCAGTTGCAGCTGAAACATCTGACGAAATTCCTCATTCCTTATCCTCTGACGGATGCCAATCTCTCATTCCAAAGGCTCCCATTTCGGCAAAGGCAGGGAGGATGTTTGCAAAGATTGTGCCTCCGACCTGCACATCAGTTGAAAATAGAAAGTCTTAACCTTTTACCATATTCAAACTTTCTTAACTACTCCAATTTTATCATATCAAAAATTGCGGAACTGTAAGGAAAAGCAGAGTGCTGAAACCTTATTTTACCTGCAAATCAGTGAATGGACATTTAGTTACCATATCTCGTTCCAAAACTCCCATTTTGGCACAGGCAGAGAGGATGCTGGCAAAGATTTCAGAATATGCATTTACACATTTCAGCAAACACATTTCGTGCATCTCCTGCAATCATAGCATTCAATGAGACCGAATTTCTTGGACATGCCTCTGCATTTTTCAGACATGTCTACATAGGATTTCCGACTATAATCCAATATCCCCCTTTGTCGGCATTTTACCATTTTTACAAAGATAATAATTGGGTGAATTTACCATTACAAACAAGAGAGGACTTCCATTGTAAATAAAATCATAATAGGGTGCAATTTGAAAGAATTATTTTGAGAGTTAGGCATTAATGATCTTTTCACCAAAGGGGAAGATTGTTTTCACCCTAGAAATAAATATTTTTCAAAAAAGGGAAGATTGAAGATTAGCTAGATGATAAAAAAAAAGGCAATTAAATATTTTCAAGGCAAAGTGGCTAAATTAATTTTTAATAAAAGATGTGACAAGGGAGGAGGACAAGATCAATTGTAATATATTTCACAAATAAAATTGTCGTATATTTTTAGTGTTTTAATAGAGAACATGCATAAAATATTTTGATTTAACATGTCACTAATTATTCATTAATTTTAATATAAAGATATCATTCAAACCATCTCTTCATTCATTTTAATATAAATATATCATTCAAACCATCTCTACACTTATATTTTCTTAATCACATGAACTAGTGTACCAACCATACAGCTGATTTGTCATGGTGCCTTAATGCTCCGGTGTATCTTGTTTGGCTGGTCTCTCTAAGGAAGAGCTAAATTCTATCAAAGAGGTACTGCGATTTGGAGGAATGCACTGGATTACTAAGAAGGGTTTTATGATAGGCATGCATGCACATTTATGCAAGGCATAAAGAACATACTTTATGTTTCTATAATGCATAAGCCAGAGTAGTGTTGAACAATTCGAGTTTCCAAACATTAGATAAGAAAATAATTATTGTGACTTTGTGGCCTGAGAAGGTATTGATCAATGCTTCATTCATGAATAGCCAAACGATTACCGCATTATATTTTCAATTTTAGTTGTAAAGATAGGAGCAAGAATTAGTTTGTATTCAATTGTCTATTTCAAATACGCATGCCAATTTGGATAGATTGAAGGGAGATTAAACTGAAAAGGTGTAATCTACTTATAATCATTTTGGAAGGTACACCCAACTTGGTCTAGTAGAAACAGAAGCGCAAGAGGAATTGGTCCATATGAAGGTTGATCCTCATTCGTTGGCTAGAACCAGTGTTAAACATGATCATAAAGCCTGACATACTTTTAGGATTTGACAACCTGCAATTTTAAGAACCAACACCTGGCTAGTCGCTCATCCACATGAAAGAAACAAAAAATTGGTTAAACTACTTCAACTCCTTGTTCATGTTTGAGTGTGACTTGAATTGAAATCCATTATTTAGTCCCATCTCTATCTAGAAATGTATAAATCAATCTTCCTTTTAAAACCAATACTAAATAAACGTACCTAGAAAGGCTTTGTTGTTCCCATTGTTAACACCAAATTTATTGGTTTTTAGATATGTCTCTTCATATGTGTGTGTGTGTGTGTGTGTGTGTGTGTGTGTGTGTGTGTGTGTGTGTGTGTGTGTGTGTGTGTGTGTGTGTGTGTTTNATATGTGTGTGTGTGTGTGTGTGTGTGTGTGTGTGTGTGTGTGTGTGTGTGTGTGTGTGTGTGTGTGTGTGTGTGTGTTTTTACATGTGGAACCCAAATGACCTTTGTCCCGTTATACCTTTCTTTGCAAGATGGAAAAATTGGACTCTAAAGACTTGATTTGATTGAATGAAGAACTTCAAAATGGTTTCATCCCCAGGTGAGTGCAAGATCAATGTTAGTGAAAAGGGTGGGTGATTTAGTCTCCACAAATCCCACCACTCCACCATACGCTTCCACCCTCTTTGAATCACATTCCCTCCCTCGTCCTTTATATGCTATTAGTCCCTTGTGATGTCTATCACATACACTTGTTGCATTAGATACACTTTGCCTTCATTATGTTTAAGTATCCTTAACTTCCCACACACATAAGTTATGGATGACTACTATCTTGGGATCTTAGAAATAATTGCCTATGTTATGTAGTGCATGCTTAGTATATCAAGAAGAAATTCTAATGGTGAACATAATTTTGAAATAAGATCTATATGTTTGACTTGTTTATGATGCAAGTGAAGCTTGGCTTTGTTCTATCTAGGAACACATCATGATTTCCAAATGGTTAGGAAATATATATGGAATTAAATAGGGAAAATATTCTTCATTTTCTAACTCTTGTTTAAATTGTTACATTCAACTCTCTAAATGCTCTTATGTGTATGTAGATATCTGAAAAAAAATTATTGCTTATTTGTGATTTTCTAAATATATATATATAACGAGATACATTGATATGATATGATTTTATAATATCTTTCATCTTTCATATCCATTAACATCCAAATATCAATTTCTATATAGACTGGTAAATACCTAATACAACTTATAAATTAAAGTTGGCATACTGACATGTTAATTAAAATATAATATTCTATCATTTTCCTCTTATGACATTAATTCAAACAAAGAACCACTCTCTATGTTCACTTATATGGAACATTAGTGGATGAAAGAGTGATGAAATCAAATACAAAAAAAAAAGTAGGTGTCCATTTCAATTTTCAAATTGAAAATGCATCCATTACAATATAAAATATCTATAAGATTATAAAGAGCTTTGCTAACTTGGAACTATTAATATCTAACAAGATATGAGGTTTCCCTTATAGAATTAAACCTTCTTCAACACTTTTTAAGACAAATAGGAAATATTAGAATTATTTTAATATGATAAAATATGAATAAATAATTATTTGCAACATATTAGTGGATTAAGGGGGGGGGGGGGGGGGGATGTTTTGAAGNGGGGGGGAGTATGTTTTGAAGCTAAACTTTAAAGTAGACAAATAAACAATAAATTGTTTGTGGAGTTGATGGCCCATGGATGGAATATTTGCTGCATATTTTTAAGTATTCTTCATAAATATTATTTTTAAATTTAATTTTAGTTATATTTCTAGCAAATAACACTGAATGCAAAAGTATAGGCAAATAAAATGGAGATGAAGAAATATGGTAAATACATGTGTCACTTTTCTCAATAAGCAGTGGCAGAAGATTCCAAATCATCCTTTCCCTGCACTTAAAAATTTGCATGAGAACACTCCAACTGCTTAAAATTAAGTACAAATGACACTTAAGCAACCGCATAGGAACATGGGGTAAGTTGATATACATAAAGTTAAAGCTATCTTGTTTCATTTGATAGATATGACAAATGTATCATATGCATAAGAAGCTTCTTTAAATTTAGCTAAAAAAAATATTTGTTGATATTTCTTAGATTTGGAATTTTTAGATTTTTATAAAATAATGATCTCAAAGGTATCTTCTAACATCTTGATATCCTCTAAAGAGTGTTTTGACTTCTTAAAGCTTAATCATTGATCTTGATTTATTAAAACTCAGACATTGATCTTGACTTGAATTATTTTCTTAGATTCCTAAAAGTTTGTTTGCTTCAACACTTTGCTCGCTCCTTTTCTCTTTTTAATACAACAACAGGGTTCTTATATTAGAGGTTGATTGATTTAAAATTAACACAAAAAAAAATAATTGTGAATTCATTATTTTATCTCATTAATATAGAAAGCATATAATAAACATAATTTGCTTCATCTACAGTATGAAAGGTTCCAAGTTATATATGCATTTACTCAAATCGTCCATTCCTTAATTTCTAAAGAATGCTGACTTTACAATGGATAATTTGTAACTTATTTATATATCTTCTTCATTTCTTCTTTTATTTTTGCAAACTGAATAGATGCTAAAAATGGTAGTGAATAAACCAGAATGGAAATATTTCACACATCAATATACGGAATGTTGAGGTACAATTTCTTGGCATCCTGTCAAACAGTTCAAGTTCCTACCTGCACTAAAACAATATAAAATATCTTTTAGTTTTTAATAAAATATGTAACAAGGGAGGAGGACAAGATCAATTATAATATATTTCACAAATAAAACTTTATCTTATATTTCTAGGGTTTTAATAGAGAACATGCATAAAATATTTGGATTTAACATGTCACCAACTATCATTAATTTTAATATAAAGATATCATTCAAACCATCTCTTCATTAATTTTAATATAAAGATATCATTCAAACCATCTCTACACTTATATTTTCTTAATCATATGAACTAGTGTATCAACTATAAACTTGATTTGTCATGGTGCCTTAATGATTATGTGTATCTTGTTTGGCTGGTCTCTCTAAGGAAGAGTTAAATTCTAACAGAGAGGTACTTTGATTTGGAGGAATGCGTTGGATTACTAAGAAGGGTTTTATGATTGGCATACTTGCACATTTATGCAAGGCATAAATAACATACTTTATATTTCTATAATGCATAAGCCAGAGTAGTGTTTAACAATTCAAGTTTCCAAGCATTAGATAAGAAAATAATTATTGTGACTCTGTGGCCTGAGATAAGGCATTGATCAATACTCCATTCATGAACAGCCAAACGATTGGCGCATTTTATTTTCAATTTTAGTTGTAAAGATAGGAGTAATAATTAGTTCGTATTCAGTTGTCTATGTCAAATACGCATGGCAATTTGGATAGATTGAAGGGAGATTAAAATGAAAAGGTGTAATCTACTTATAATCATTTTGGAAGGTACACCCAACTTGGTCTAGTAGAACTAGAAGCGCAAGAGGAATCGGTCCATGTGAAGGTTGATCCTCATTTGTTGGCTAAAACTAGTTTTTAACCTAATCATAAAGCCTGCCATACTTTTAGGATTTGACAACCTGCAATTTTAAGAAACAACACCTAGCTAATCACCCATCCACATGAAAGAAACAAAATATTGGTTAAAAAGGGCAGCTACTTCAACAAGCCAGTTAATGGCTTTGTTTAAATTCTTGTTGTAAATATTTGTACATAGTAGGTTAGATATTTTTCTTTCCAAGAAGTGCATGAGCACAAGTTGTTTATCTCCCAGAGAGCCAATTTTGGTCTTTTTCTCAAGTTGTAGAGGTTGCAAATTTCATGTGTTAAAGGTGGCTAACATGTCATGTTTTCAACATTGGTGACTCCATGTCCAATGGATTTCTAAAGGCCACTTAGCAAGCAAGAATCCCCTCTAAGTCACTAGATATGTTGGCTATTTTTGCCACCATTAGCCCATCAGAGATAACCAATCATAGATGCATTATCATGGGCTAAACTCTATCATATAATGGGCTTTAACACGTCATGTTTCCCATGAATTATTTCTAACATGTCGTGTTATCCGAAAGCTAGTTGTTAACACATCATGTTGTCCCACTAAGGTTTTTTGGCCCTCCACATGGTGACCTGGAGATACAACTAATGTGAACTTGGTTTTATGTCGCCTTAGGTGGGTCCCATAACATTTTCTCATTGGCTTGCTAGAGTTTCTTTTTTGCCTTGTCTAGCTTCTAAGTTCCTAATATTGCATCCATGTCAATTTATTTTCCTCTTGGTGTTCACTCGTTGGCTCATTGGGATTTCTCTTGTGCCTCACCAACCTCTGGATTTCCTTTGGTTGTCCAACATGTATTTTGGCTATTGAGATGAGCTGCTCGTTGGCTCATTGAAGCTTCCTTTGGGTTCTACCGAGTTGTCGGATGATCAAGCAGTCAACTAGTCAAATGTGATTCCACTGTGGTTACCTTTTTATATAGCTCATCCAACCATTTTCTGCCATGTGTCCATGTAGCAAAAAGATCAAGTTCATTGGCTTGTTGAAGGCTTTCTTTTGTTTATGTTAGCTCTCAAAACTACACCCTGTTAAGCTCACAAAAACTTAAGCTTTTGGAGAAACATGGAAACACTCCTGGGTAGTGGGTTTCCCAAAATTGGAGTGAATCTCCGGGTTCCAGGGCGGTTCCTATATGATACTTCACCTGAAGCTTTTGTAAAATGGTAAAAAAAAAAACTTGGCTGGGAAAAGAGATAAGAAATATTTTTCTTGAATGAACTTGGAGTACTGAAAAAACAGGAAGAACTAAAAGGAAAACTTGAGGTGATGCACCAAATCTGAAGATGAGAATGGTATTAATCAGACACAATGAAACTTTCCTAAAACTAGTTTGACATATGCACAATATTGATATCAGAATACTCAGATAAAAATGCTTTATAAGAAGGATTGACCTCAATTCAACTGTTAACAGGAATAATAACATTCACTTATTAACAATGAAACGAAACAAAAATCACAACTTATAACCTATGTGAGTGCCAAATATTCACTCACGGATGCTAAAACTGAGACATTTACTTCAAGGATTCAAAATGAATCACAAAAACAACATCAAATCAGTAACTCACATACCACAAGATGAACTCAATAATGGCTTCCAAACTTTTCTTTATTCAAGATTCAATGGTGACTTAATAACACTCTCATAAAACTAAGTTTCAAACAATCTGCAAATGACCACCATGAAGGATTCAAAAAATCACTCCAAAGGCTGCCTTCACATAAAATCTGGAACTGTCTGAAATGGGTTACAAAATATCTTTTCTTCTGTTAAGAACTTAGAATAAGTTACAAAACCTCAAGCCAAAGGGAAGAAGAACTCCTTAACAATGAGTCTTCAACTCATATTTATGCATTTTCAAAGCCAACTACATTTTGAAAGCAATAACTTCTGGATCGGATTTGGCCTGTCCAGCCACTGTCTAACTCTTCAAAAGTCTGCAAAATACCATTTGGTGACCCAAAAGTCACACCATCATAAATACTCCCTTAAAGAAGTAGTCTTATCCCTCTAGAAGAGTCACAAAAGTCTCTGAATTGTAATAACTTTTCTGCAGATTTTAACAACTGCAACCTCTGATCTTTTTAAAATCTGATCTTTCCATCTGTAAAAATATCTGATTTTCAGCATCTGAGAACAATCTGATATTTTTCTATCTTTGAAAACTTCCAGGAATAACATGGATTTGCAATAAAATATTAAAATCCCCTTTGAAAATCATTTCTGTGTATTTTTAAAACCCTGAGTCTTGGCGACTGAGTGCCTCTGCATCTTCCTTTTCATTTATTCTTTCATTGCACAGTCGCTGGCTGTTTAAACTGACCTTTAGATTCTGAGCGACATCCACTTCTTCATTGCATACTCTATTCGGTCGCACACTCGCACCACCTTTTACTCTATTTTCATCTCGTGCGCGAGTGGGCGATGACATCCGTCTTCTGATTGATCCCCAACTCGCGAGCTGATTTCCTTTCATCTCTACTGACTGAAGACTGAGCGATGACTTTATTATTTAGCTCGTCGCATCCTCGCGGGCTCCTTTTCTTTCATCTGAGTTGATCGGCGACTGCGCGATGAGCTTCTCCCTTTAACTCGTCGCACACCCGCGAGCTCCTTCTCTTTCATCTGAGTTGATCGGCGACTACGCGATGAGCTTCTCCCTTTAACTCATCACACACCTGTGAGCTCCTTCTCTTTCATCTGAGTTGATCGGTGACTATGCGATGAGCTTCTCCCTTTAACTCGTCGCACACCTGCGAGCTTTTTCTCTTCCATGTTCCGTGGACTTGCGGAAAAATAGAAACAAGGTGCATTTCCTTGCTTGCGGAAAATCTCTCTATGGGTGCGAACTCCGCAACATGTGAAAAATCTTCTCATTTTGCCTTTGCGGAAAATCACCTTCGCAAGTAGAAATCCGCCACGGAGAATCAGAATTTCAATTCTCTGCCTTGAGTCTTTTTTGGTTTCAGAAAATTAAAAAAGTGCTTCGAAAACCCATTGTGGGGTCCACCACAGCGCTTTTTCTTTTCTGCCTTTTCAGAAAATCACCTGAGAGGTGCGAAACCTGCAACATTTAAAAAGCCTTCTCTTTTGGCCTTTTCAGAAAATTACTTTCGCAGGTAGAATTCTGCCATGGGGAAGACGATTTCTGGAATCCCGCAAACCTTTGCGGAAAAATACCTTTGCAGGTAGAATTCTGCCAAAGGAGAAGATGATTTTCAAAATCCCGCAAGCCTTTGTGGAAAAATACCTTTGCAGGTAGAATTCTGCCAAGGACCTTGGTACCAAAAATTGGTAACATTTTTGGCGACATCTGCATGATGCTTGCCTGCTAAGCATTAAGACCAGCTGCCTGAACTATCCATTGGGCACAGAGTCTTATTTTTTTAAATTTCACCCCTGCTTGAGTGATCATTGTTTTCAGCCCTGTGTGATTTTCATTATTCATAATGATGAGGTAGGCTTGTACAAAATAGAGCAAGGCTAGGTGTATGCAGGTATCATAACCAGGGAGTCATATTTATATATGTGTTGCATCAAGACGCATGAATTGTATAGCTTGCTATTTATGAGCACATGTATGAATGTGCCTAATTAACTATTTGTATTTGCATGCAAGCAGGTGTGTTCTGTTTTCACAGTTCTTCTAAAAACTTGGAAACCTTTACTGAAAGCAGGGAAACACTAGGAAAACCTAGGAAAAACTGTGCATAAATAGCACTTAGGGAAAACCAAAACTAACCATGGTGCGAAAGCACCTTATTGAAAATAGAAAAAATATACAAAGGACAGCAAAAAAATCAGACCTCAAAGCAGGGCTTGAGGTGTATTCCATTAACTGAGATAGGCAGCAAGGTTCCATCCATTGTTTGCAATTGGAATGCATTGTGCTCCTTGCGTGCAGTGATAATAAAAGGTCCAGACCAGAAATGGTCAAATTTTGTATGCTGCCCTGGCC
>MU225083.1:381304-425002 GCA_018584345.1 Thuja plicata | reverse complement strand
TGTATATATGTACACAAGTTAAAAATACATATTCAAATTAATTAAAAAAATAAAAAATAATCCTTATTCCAATTTTACAATATGGGATCCAAACGGAGAATAGCTTATTCCAGCTTTCATTTTTAGACTTAATTAATTCGAGAATAGGCCCTTATTCTGGAATAGGCCTATTCTGGATAAGTTAATGTCATGCACCAAACGGGCCCTTATGGCTATGGCATGGAGGGATGTTGTATGCTACCACTATGCATCATACGTGGGGTGATGGACTATCTCCCATGCGGTTTGATGCTGGACGCGGTATCAGACCAGACCTGCGATACTACAGTCTTCCCTCAAACACTGGGTAATAACCCATGGGGATTCTAGTGTGAATGGATGGGTGCGATACCTGTAGGTCTACACTATATAAGTCCATTTAAGACTTCAAATATCCTTTCCTTCGTGTGTATTGAATCTCTGTTGTAACCTATTCCTTCTTGATCCCAACATTTATCAGATTTCCTCAGAACTGTGAAATAATGCTAGTAAGAACATACTTGTTTGCTGAAGTGGTTAAGGGGACTGTTGCAATAACTTCTCTCTTAATCTGCTATTTAAATTCACTTGTAAAACCTGGATGATTTCACCAAAGATGGAGTATTAGGGCTACGTCCAATTTCTATTAAACTCTTAAGGGGCTACATCCTCAAGAAATCAATCACATTTAAGCAACCAGATATAAAATCTTTAATTTTATAAATTCTCATTGTACTTTTTCCATGGAAGATATCCTTCCTTTATAACCTCAAATGAGAGTCATTACACCAACTAGGAAATGTGGGATAAAAAAGCACTTTCATCTTTTAGTCACTTAAGTCACTTTATAAAAATAAAGTAACTTAAAGTTATAATATTAAAGTGACTTTATAATATAACTTTATGAAATGAAGTACCCCAACTATAGAGTCTGAACTCAGATATTAAATAAATTCCCAAGTAACCATGTGACTGACTGGCATCCTCTGTAAAGAAGCCATTAGACTATCTGGATGGCTAGATAGGCTAATCAGGCATAATATGCATTACTATAGAAAAAGGGACATTACAGTCCTCCCTTCCTGGGATTGCTTGCCCTCAAGAAATCTCAAAGCTGGGTGCTATAGGATAGACTCACACTCCCAAGTGGCATCCTCATAAGGAAAGTCTTTCCACTGAATCAAGTATTCCCGAACAACCCTGTTTCGCAGGTTTCTTTCCCTGAAGCTACTACCTGAAGTACTCGCCAGTTTACCCTCCTCATCCAATGGAGGTAAACTACCTGAAGCTACTACCTGTTGTCTGATTTCCTTCTTGAGGAAAGAGACGTGAAAAAAATTGCAAATCCTGCTATCTTCTGGAAGCTCCAACTCATAGGCCACCTCACCAACTCTCCTTGAGATGCGATAAGGGCCATAGAATCTAGGCCTAAGCTTCTCTGATCCACTCTTCTTTAGAAAACTCTGTCGGTAAGGCTGTAGGCGGAGGTAAACCATGCCCCTTATCTCAAAATTCTTCTCTACCTTATGACAATTAGTGTACATCTTCTGCTGGTTCTGTGCTCTCTGAATGTTCTCCTTGAGGGAACGGAGAATGTCCTGGTGATCCTATAACCAGTCACTAGCTATCGGAGCCCTGTTGTCCTGTAAAGCCAAATCTATGAAAGATAATGGCTCGCTTCCATAGAGTGCCTTGAATGGCAACATGACTATGGTCATATGATAAGTGGAGTTATAACAGAACTCCCCCAAGTATGGCCAACAGACCCATGCTCTCTACTGCCCCGATACATAGTTTCTGAGGTAGCCTTCCACCCATTTATTCACAATCTTTGTCTGCCTATTTGTCTGTGAGTGGTAACTGGTACATGGGGTCAGCTTCATGTCTGCCAACCTAAAAATTTCTCACTAAAAGGTGCTAATGAACTTGTTGTCCCTGTCACTCACAATGGTCTTAGGGAGACCATGCAGTTTGAAAACCTCATGAAAGAATAATTCTGCTACCTGTGAAGCTGTCCAATCTACTGCAATGGCAAAGAAATGAGCGAAATTGGTGAGTTTGTCGACCACCACAAAAATACTGTCCTTACCCTGCACTCTCGGCAATCCAGTGATGAAGTCCATAGAAATACCCTCCCATTTCTAAGACGGAATAGGAAGAGGCTGCAACAAACCCACTGGATGAGTGTGCTCTGACTTGTTCTGTTGACAAGTCTGGCACTCCCTAACATGGTGGAGGACATCGTCCTTGAGGCCCTTCCATGAGAACATCTCCTGGATATACCTGTAAGTCTTAAAGAACCTTGGATGCCCTATTGTAGGAGTGCCATGCACAGCTCTCAGAATCATAGCCTTCAACTTTGAGCCTGGCACTAGGTAGATCATGTCCTTGTAAAGGATGATTTCATCAATTGTCTTGTACCTATCATCTTGAAGCTGCCCGTCCAAGATCTGACATGCTTGAGTATCCTTAGAATACTCAACCAATATGTGAGATTTCCAATCTTGGATAGAACACAACATGTTACCTCTGAAGGTCTCCTAGAGAGTGCATCAACTACAATGTTATTCTTGCCTTTGACATACTCAATGTCAAAGTCATAAGCCTGTATCTTACTAACCCATTTCTTTTGTCTCTCGTTGAGCTCTTTCTGTTCCAAGAAGTATCATAAGCTGTTGTGATCCGTCTTAACTGTAAACTTGCCACCCACCAGATATTACCTAAATTTAGCTAAGGCATGCATGATGGCCAGCATCTCTTTGTCATATGTAGAGTATAATCTCTCATTGTCCCTGAGTTTCCTGCTCTCATAAGCTATGGGGTGCCTATCTTGCATCAATACTGCACCTATCCCAATACCTGAAGCATCACACTCAAGAATAAAATGATGAGAGAAGTCCTGTAGTGCTAGAACCGGGCATGTGCTCATGATAGTCTTGAATCTGTCGAAGACTACCTCAATATCGCCTATCCACCTGAAGGCCCCTTTCCGAGTGAGATTGGTGAGGGGTGTAGCTTCCTGAGAAAACCCCTTCATGAACCTCCTGTAGTAAGAGCATAAACCAAGGAATCCTCTCAACTCTAAAACATTCCATGGTGGTGGCCAATCTAGGATTGCCTGTATTTTCTCCTGATGGACCTTGACTCCATCTACCCCTATCACATGTCCTAGGTAGAGGATCTCAATCAATCCAAACTCACACTTGTATTCTTTAGAAAATAGAGACTGATTCTCCATGGTGCTCAGAATCTCGTCCAAGTGTCTCAAATGCTCCTCCCATGTCTTGCTGAAGACCAATATGTCATCAATGAATACTAATACACTCTTGCACAGCTATTTCTTGAAGATATGATTCATGCAAGACTGGAATGTAGCCAAAGTGTTAGTGAGCCCAAACGGCATCACTAGAAACTTGTAGTGTCTGTAATGGCAGCGGAATTTTGTCTTATGCACATCCTCCTCTCAGACACGAATCTGGTGGTACCCTGATTGAAGATCTATCTTCGAAAAGTAAACTGCCCCGTGTAACTCATCTAGCAGCTCATTGATTCGTGGAATAGGATACTTGTTCTTGATGGCTCTCTTATTCAGAGCATGATAATCAATACACATGCGAAGAGTACTATCTTTCTTCTTCACCAATACCACTGAAGAAGCAAAGGGACTGGAGCTAGGTCTGATGTGTCCCATGTCCAAGAGTTCCTTTATCATCTTCTCTACCTCTTCCTTGTAGTGCCTAGGATGACGATAAGGAGTGGTAATTATGGGCTTAGCACCCTCCTCCATCTCAATGATATGCTTGAACCCTCTATTTGGAGGTATGCCTAGTGGTATATCCTCAAATACCCACTTGTGCTTATCAAGCACCTATTAAATATCATGGTGAACCTGCTGCCCTGAATCTGGTGTGGGTTTCATGGATACTAAGCACTGAGCTTCCCACTCCATGTCACTATGTCTCATGATGGCCTCCATCCTATGATTAGACACTAATCTAGGCCCGCCATTTGGCATGGCCTTAAGAACCACCTGTTGATCACCCTGTAAAAACTCTAACTATTTCAGCATGTGATCAATGGTGTACCTACCTAAGGTCTGCAGCCATTGCATACCCAATATCGCATCCAGACTATCTAAGTCAATAACATAAAAATCTTCCTCTAGCAGGTAATCTCCAAAGTGTAATGGAAGACCAGAGATCTTCCCTATACAACTCAAAAGTTCCCCTCCTACCACCTTGACCTCAAACTCCGGAATGTCATCAACATGTAGCCGTCTCCTAGAGACCATACCCATGCTGATAAAATTGTGTGTAGCACCAGTATCTAAGATGAAAACAATCCTCTGTCCTCTAACTACTCCTTTCAAAAAAAGGGGTGACACGTAGGAATCCCTGAGAGGGATTCTAAAGTAACCTGGGGTTTCTTGTGAGGAGATTTCTTTTCCTTCCCCTCTGATGTTGACTCAACCTGAGCCTTCTCTTCACTATCCTCCTCATCACTACCCTCACCCTGCTCATACTCATCCTCAGAAGCTACCTCAATGTAATAAAGTTTTCCTTTCCAAGGCACCTGTGATCTGGAGTCCAAGGCTCCCTGCAAGTGAAACACAACTTCCTCCTCAATTCATTTCTCATCTCAAAATCCAACCTAGGAAGTGCACTCTTATTCTAATTTTTCCCTTTTTGGAATGAAGAAGACCCCTTGAAGAGTTTCTTAGGTGGCTGTAAAATAGAGGATGTTGAATCTAAATCATGAGCTAACTTAATAGCATCATCCAGGGTGTCTAGTTTGAGAACTCTAACCAGCCCTTTGTATTTATCATAAAGGCCCTCAATGAAGAACATTACCTTCCTCTTCTCTGTCATGTCTAGAACCATGATGGAGATCCTCTGAAACTCATCGATGTAATACTCCAAAGATGCACTCTGCTTAAGCTGAGCCAATTCCCTATAATAGACCTCTATGTCCTTCCTGTCAAAGTGAGATATTAATCTCGTGTTGAAGATCTCATAGGAGGCAATCAACCTGCGGTCCTGGGTGACTAGGCCATGATGCCACCAATCATACGTGGCTCCCTCTAGATGCATAGTGGCAAATTTAATTGCCTCGATCTCTATCATGGGCTTGAGGATCAGGAAGGTATCTAGCTTGTGGATCCAAGCTCTAGTGGAAGTCCTACCATTTCCATCGAATGTAGGAAGAGTCAATTTTTTCATGGCATGTTTCAAATCTCAATTCGGACCCCTGGGTCTCCTATCTGGCTGGGCTCTACCAAACTCTCTCTTTTGTTCCATATACTAAAAAAAGGTCAAATCATCTTTGACATGGGTAGGTAACATGTCCCACTCATCGTGCATAGTCATAACATTCTCTATAAAAATGCCTGTTGGACCTGGTTGTTCCAACTCCTCCTCTGTAACATTCTTCATGAATGTAGGCATGAGGGTTATGTCTGTGGTATGTGTGGGAGCTCTAGTGGCTCTAGGGGATCCTACTCTACTGCTACCACTATTGTGCTGGCTAGGGGGCCTCATGGCTGTAACTGAGAACTGTTGGATAACCCCTGTAAGATGTTGTAACACACCAGCAATATTGTCTTGCCCAACATGTATCTTCCTCATTGTCTCCCTGGCTTCTCTATCTATCTCGTCAGCCATGTTCCCACCTAGAATAGTTTGTTCCAAAACAAACTCCTCATCTTCTGTATGGTTGGTCTCAATGTCAACCTGTACAGAAGAATCTGTTTATTCCTACTCAACCCTATTATGTCTAAACTCGAGTATCTTGTGCCTACTATGCATATCTGGCTAGCATGGCTACTGTTGTAATCAACTGAAAACTGAAAATGATGATCCCACTAGGATGGCAAGATCAATAGCTATGATACCACTATAAAATTCCTAGCTGGCTGTACTGACATTTTTCTACAATGTTTCATGGACTTGGATGG
This sequence comes from Thuja plicata, assembly GCA_018584345.1. NCBI lineage: Eukaryota > Viridiplantae > Streptophyta > Pinopsida > Cupressales > Cupressaceae > Thuja > Thuja plicata. The sequence continues at coordinate 419,031 of MU225083.1, read as the reverse complement.
TTTTTGGTTTAATAGCGAGAATAGTGTGACTATATTTAATTTTGTTTTAAACCCTCAATGTATAGCACATAGAATACCAAAGATAAATCCACACACAAGACTACTACTGGAACTATGTCAGTTTAGAACTCCCAATTAATAGATATGTTCGCAAAACATGAACATAATATAACAAGCACAATGGCATTCGAACATATACTAAATATCAAATTCTTTTCCATAATAATTACAATGTAAATAGATAGCAAAAGGTGAATCGTAACTGAGTTTGTGCACCTTATGTTAATGGTTGATAGTTTACACCATGAAGGATTCTGCCTGAATGCGGCCTACTATCCACAATTGAGGCTAATTAAGTTACAGTGTAACCAAGTTGATGGTTGCCATTGACGTGGATGGCTCAGACTAGACTGACTTCTGCCTTCACCCCTGTTCACGTCAAGTCTCAGGGAGTTGGCTGGCTATGGGACTTAGTGCCTTTACGACTATGGCATGGAGGGATGTTGTATGCTGCCACTGTGCATTAGACATGGGGTGATGGACTCTCTCCCACGCGGTTTGTTGTTGGAAACAGTATCAGACCAAACCCACGATACTACAGTCTGGCCTCAAACACTGGGTAATAACCCACAGGGCTTCTAGTGTGAATGGTTGGGTGTGATACCTATAGGTCTACACTCTATCAGTCTAGTTAAGACTTCAAATATCTTTTCCTTCATGTGTATTGAATCCCTGCGGTAACCTATTCCTTCTTGATCCCAATATTTATCATATTTCCTCATAACTGTGAAATAATGCTAGTAAGAACATACTTGTTTGTTGGACTGGTTAAGGGGACTGTTGCAATAACTTCTCTCTTAATCTTCCATTTAAATTCACTTGTAAAACCTAGATGATTTCACCAAAGATGGAGTATAGGGGCTACGTCCAATTTCCATTAAACTCTTAAGGGGCTACGTCCTCAAGAAATCAGTCACATTTAAGCAACCAGATATAAAATCTTTAATTTTATAAATTCTCATTGTACTTTTCCCAAGGAAGATCTCCTTCCTTTATAACCTCAAAATGAGAGCCATTACACCAACTAGGCAATGTGGGATAAAAAATCACTTTCGTCTTTTAGTCACTTAAGTCACTTTATAAAAATAAAGTAACTTAAAGTTATAATATTAAAGTGACTTTATAATATAACTTTATGAAATGAAGTACCCCAACTATAGAGTCTGAACTCAAATATTAAATAAATGCCCAAGTAACCATGTGACTGATTGACATCCTCTATAAAGCGGCCATTAGGCTATCTGGATGGCTAGATAGGCTAATCAGGCATAATATGCATTACTGTAGAAAAGGGGACATTCCATGTAATTACCATTGATTTAGGATACAAATCTTCGAGTTTCATTTGAAAGAAGATTTGTAATGACTTAGCATAATAGCTCAACTAAGCATAACACACAACATTGAATTCCATGACACCTCATTCCATTGAGGGATTCTAATAGACACTTAATGCACATCTTGAATACAAGCATATTTAGTATACATGGCTACATTGGAATTTCCTACTAAATGTTTGATTGAAACCCCATTTGAATACACAGACATCCAATCCCTTACTCATTTATAGCACTAGAAGACCAACATGGGCCTTGGGAGGATAGGGAAAGGTATGATGAATCATTTTCACACATACCACTTGTATTTGGTGAAAATTGTAAGAGATGCATCATAGATTTATTTTGAAGAATATATTCTAATCATGATATTCCACACAAAGACAAATGAATTGGCCATTTTTCAACCACATTGTGTGCTTCCACCATATTCCCAATTGTGTATACATGCTTTAAAAATGGCTTTGAGGTGGGTACATATTTACAAGACACATGCATTTCTCCATATTTTTCATGATTGAAAAACATGCAAAGTCTACAACTCCAAAATTATGGATGATCTCCTAAAGAACCTCCAAATCATTAAAATATGTCATGCCTTCCTTCTTTTACCTGCAATATGGGTGAACTATTTGATCAAAAAAGTGTTGGTCTAAGGTGAAAATGACGATGACTTCTACACAGTTGAATCCTGGTAGCAATATCACAATTTGACATGCTGTGGAAAATATCTCCTTCTTATCAATTGATGAGCTTAAGAGGGTTTCTAATGAATGGTTCATAAAACACAACACTTGCTGAAGGTTTTGCAAATGTGGTTGCAATAAAAGTGGGCTTGACCATGGAATAAAATCCATAGTTAAGCGTGCTTGAGCTTGAGAAGTATTGGGATGGGTGACCTCTAAGGAAGTCCTGGTGTTTCACCTCTATGAGCATCACCTAGATGCAATGAGTGCTAAGCATTCAATTCATTCTCATGAGAGACAGGTTCATGTGGACCACTACTCATGAAAAATGGGTTAATGAATTGGACTCAAAAAATTACATAGTTGAATCCTGATAGCAATATCACAATTTGACTTGCTATAGAAAATATCTCCTACTTATCAATTGATGAGCTTAAAGGGATTTCTAGTGAATGGTTCATAAGGTACAATACTTGCTAAAGGTTTTGTAAATGGGGTTGTAAGTAAAGTGGGCTTAACCATGGAGGAAACTTCATAGTTAAGCATGCTTGAGCTGGAGTAGTACTGGGATGGGTGATCTCTTGGGAAGTCCTCATGCTTCACCTCTGTGAGTGTCACCTAGATGCAATGAGTGTTATGTATTTGACAGGGAGATTGTAACACTTTGAAATAATATATACTTCACACAAGTCTCATAATACTTCCTTGCAGTTTCTCTGATCACTGGGATCCTAGGAGAGTCTCCAAACTACTCTCCTAACCCATTCCTTCAATCTTCCTATCAAGTTTAACTCTTTACTAATCTATGCTTCCATAGATCTCACTAAGGTAAGCTCTCTATCTATCACTCCAACCCAATTCTGATGGATATCTCTCCTCTAACTAGGAAATTTATTGTGGTGTGGCCTTAGGTGTCTTCTCTACACCCAAATTGGATAGAGATAGTACTCTACACCTTCAAAAGGGTTCTTACAACAACTACAAGACACACTATCCTCCTAGAGGATATTAATTCTTCTTTCAAGAAAGTAACTTATAATTTTTTTTAACATTAAATAGGAACCTTTATGTTTTAGAGATGGAAAGGTTCCAAACAATTCAAAGGTCTCTAAAAGAGATGATTTCTAGCCCTTGAGAATGTCTAAGAAATCAAACAACAATCCTGGCTTTAGGCATTCCTGGCTTGTAGACCTATTGAGCGAGTTTTTAGGAATTAGATTAAAAAATTCCTAAAGGACCTATAAAAAAAAATTATGTCCAGACACCCTTTACATAGTTATATCAAACCCCAAAAGCATAGACTCCCAAAAATAAAGGAAAGTACCTAATACTCACTGTTGCAGGAGGCCTAATTAGGCCTAGAAGGGTTGATTTCTTCTAGAAGTCTTCACCAGTCGAACTCCTTTGACAAGACACAATTTGGAGTGGTTAAAGGGACCCCTTAGAGACTAAAATCCACCATTATATTGAGTTTTTCCACCCCTAAAGTGCTTCTTCTACTTCATTCCTCTCTGACCTGAACCAAGCACATAGAGATGCTTGGCCTAGGGCTTGCTGGTAGAAATAGTAGATCCATTCCCCTTCTCCCCAGCCTATATAATCCTATATTAAATTTACCCTACTTGAATTTCTCTGAGGGAAAATCAATTCCCATGGTGGAAAGGAAAGTTAGGTCATGAGTTCTGAAAACTGCCTATCCAGGAAGGGTTTCTATGCACCCGAGAGAGTTTTGCTTATAACTTTTGATCCTGATCTTAAAAAAACTTCAAACCAATTGAATCTACTTCTTAACTCATCCTATATTTCAATTAATCCACTCATTTATTTCTTCCAATCCATACTAGTCTGTACACATTCAATTTGTAGACAGAAATTAGGGAAAATGGGGATTTTTTATTGTTTTCAAAAACAAATTACATCATCCATGTCTTCCACCTACCTAAAAGGGATTATGAAGACTTTTTCCAATGGATACAACTTATTTTTGAAGGTTTTGACCATTGGGAATAATTTACAACATTTGTAGCAACTTTTTACAAAAGTTGCTTTGACAACATTTCTAGCAATGATCAACTTTTTTGCATTTCTTTCAAAAGTGCATCTCTCCCTTAACAAGACCCAAGTCTAAGATCCTAGGGATCATAATTAATACAAAAGATGATAAAAAAATTATAAGAACACATACTAAACTCAAAACATGCCAAATTACCATACTCAAAGCCCAAGGTTTATAAAGACAGCAAGGGTGACTAGGCCTTACAAAGTAGCTTATTGAAAACTCTTAAAATGATCTTAATGACCCTTAGGCATGGAGGCCCTTAGGTGAATCCTTTGAAGACCGGCCTAAGAAGATGATTGTTTTGAAGAGTGGAGGGAAGGTGCTCCTGCACCATACTCCCTTGTTTTGAAAACTCAAGTTCCACTTGAGACCAATTGTTGAATAGAAGTTCCATGTTTGTGAATACACTCTTCACTCATCCATGTGGCATCAATGTTAGGCAGCCCCTTCCATTTAACCAAGTAGTCTTTGTAGGTCTTCTTCCTAGTTTTTTTGACAAGCTTGGAGTCAATAATATTTTCCAACTATAATTGTTGGCTTGGTGGCAAGTCCTTTATCCATTCTACCTGTGTATCTTCATCATCCTGCAAAGAATTATTAGATCCTGCATCACCCTTAAAAGGAGTGAGATCACAAATGTTAAATATAGGAGAAATAGAAATAGTTGGGGGTAAAGAGATTTCATAAGCATTGTCCCCAAATTTATGAAGTATTTGACAGGGACCAATCTTCCTCATATGTAGTTTAGTGTGCCCTCTAGGTAGCCGTGCCTTGTTTAGGTATGCCCATAATTGATCTTTTTCTTTGAAAGTCACATATCTCTTCTTCTTATATGCTTGTTCCTTGTGCTTTACAGTGTTTTGATTCATTGTATCCCTGACTTGATGATGAATTTATTTGATCCATGCAGACAACTCTTCACCCTGTGCATTGGTTTTAAAGTCACTTGGTAAGTCTCTCAACTCCATGACTCCTCTTGGATGAATTCCATAGTTCACTTGGAATGGTGTCTTCCCTGTTGAACTGTTGATTGAATCATTGAAAGAAAATTCTTCTTGAGGGAGGATAGCATCCCAATACTATCCATATTATTTGGTGAGACATCTTAGAAGGTTTCCTGGTGATCTATTTACAACTTCAGTCTATCCATGTGTTTGTGGATGGTATGCATAACTAAAAGACAAATTCGTCCCCAACTTTTTCCAAAGGGTTCTCCAAAAATGCCCTCAGAATTTCACCTCTATGTCTGAGATAATGGATGATGGAAATCCATGAATCTGGACCACCTCTTTGAAGAACAAGCTAGCAATATGAGAAGCGTCATTAGAAACTTTACAAGGAACAAAGTGAGCCATTTTACTAAATCTGTCAACAATAACAAAGATGTTGTCAAATCCCTATTTAGTTATTGGAAGTCCTAGGAAAAATTCCATACTCACACTGTCCCATGGTTTTTTTGGAATTGGGAGTGGTTGATAGAGACCCTGATTGGTCCTAATTCCTTTGGCTCTTTGGCAAATAGTGCATGTCTCCATAAATTTTCTGACATCAGTGAGTAGTTTAGGCCAATGATAGTTTCTCCTTATGAGTTCAAGTGTCTTATCAATCCCAAAATGACCCCCTAATGTGCCACAATGTTTCTCTCTGATCATATTTTCTCTCATATAACATTTAGGAATACAAATTTGACCCCCTTAAACAAAAGACCATTCTGCAACTATTATATGCATATGAAAGAGTATAGCAAACCTTGTAGATTTCACTAAAGTTTGCATCCTCCTTGTATAGGTTCTCGAGGGAATCGATTCTCATGCTTTGAACTTGTACTTCTTCAACCAAGATCACTCTCCTACTAAGAGCATCTACAAATTTGTTGGAGGTTCCTTTCTTATGCTTTATAGAAAATGTGAATGCTTGGAGTTGTTCAACCCATTTCATGTGCCTGCAGCTTAACTTGTCTTGACTATTAAGAAAACTTAATGCATGGTCATCTGTACAAAAATAAATTCCTTTGGTAGTAAGTAGTGCCTCCATTTCTTGAGGGCTTGAACCATAGCATAAAGTTCTAGGTCATATGTATTGTACTTTTTCTTGGCCTCATTCAATTTTTCAGAGAAGAAAGCCACTGGTCTTCCATCCTAACTGGGGACTGCACCTATGGCTAGATTGATAGCATCTGTCTCTATTGTGAACATCTTGTTGAAGGTAGGTAGTGCCAAGATAGGATATTGTGCTACTCTTCCCTTCAAATACTCAAAAGCTTCATCTGCTTGGGTTATCCACTGAAACTTGATTTTCCTACCACCTTTGATGGTATCAAGTAGAGGTGCATAAATATGACCAAAATTTTTGATAAATTTCCTATAAAAGGTAGCCAATCCATGGAAGCTCCTAAATTCTCCTTGTTTTTTTTGTGTTGGCCAATTGATGATAGCCTCTACCTTTTCAGGATCCATCTTCAAAGTTCCCTTAGAGATGACAAAACCAATAAATGTCAACTCTTGTTGTATGAATGCACATTTTTCTAGGTTGATGGATAGTTTCTTTTCATGAAGTCTTTGGAGTAATTTTTCCAAGTGTCTCATATGTTCTTCCTCGGTTCTACTAAAGATCAAAATGTCATCCAAGTATACTACTACAAACTTGCCTATGAAATCATGAAGCACTTCATTCATTAGCCTCATGAAAGTGCTAGGAGAATTACTAAGACCAAATGGCATCACAAGCCATTCATATAATCCCTCAGTGGTTTTAAATGCAATTTTCCACTCATCTCCAGGCCTTATCCTTATTTGATGATAGCCTGATTTGAGGCCTATCTTGGAAAAATAACATGCTCCTCCAAGTTGGTCTACTAGATCCTTTATTCTTGGTATAGGGAATCTATATCTGATTGTTATTTTGTTTATTTCCCTAGATTTTGTGCATATTCTCCATTTTCCATCCTTCTTAGGGTCCAAAAAACTTGGGACTGCACAAGGGCTAAGACTCTTTTGTACGAGTCCTTTGGTCAATAATTCACTGTTTTTCTTAGTGACTTCTGCATTCTAATCAGGGGTGAGTTTATATGCAACTTTTTTGGGTAGGGAAGCACCTGGAATGAAATCTATCTGATGACATATGTCCCTCAATGGTGGGAGTTCATCTGGTGTGTCTCCTGCAACTATTCCCTCATACTTCTGCAGTAGACTATCTACTTCCTTAGGTACTGTATAGTCAGAAAATGGAAGCACTTCCATAGGAGACTGGTTTAGCCTTCCGAGTGAGTGTTTTGGGGTCATGAAAAGAACCTCTGAATGGGTTCCTGATCTTGACATGGCTTCCCCCTTGACCTGCCTTTCTAACCTCCATTTCTTGACCTAAAATCTGCATTCTGGGTCTCTGACCTCTGATCCTAGGATCTGAGGACAGGGTCGACCTCCTAGGATAGGGTCGACCTTAGCCCTACCCTAGGATAGGGTCAACCTCATCCCTATCCTAGGACAGGGCTGACCTCGACCCTGTCCCAGGGTCCAAATCCTGGGAACTTTTGGTTTCCAGGATGTCGGTCTTCACAAAAATTTTATTCCCGCTTCCGGGTTGGTTGTTTTGAGTTTTGAATTGGTTGATTCCTAAATTATATATAATATTGGTCCTCTCCTAGGGGTAAAGGCCTAAATGATGATTTAATTATCCTATTTAGGCCTCCTTATAAGACTGTGCCCAAATTTCATATAAAAGGAAGCCTTCTCCTTTCATTTTCTCTAAGGATTGTTACGCAATTGAGAGGGATTTTCAAGTGCAATTCAAGAAAGCTAAGGAGAAAGATTTCAAGAAATCATCCATCCATTCTCAAGCATTCAAACATCCATTTGCATGAAGGAGATCCATTGGAAGCCATTGCAGGATTCAAGCCAAAAAGTGCCCTTTTGGTGATCTCTCCATCCATCTTCTTCCAAAGCCCTTGTCAAGTCCAAGAATCCATTCAAGACTTGGTATTGGAGATCTACAAGCAAGAGATTGAAGACATCCTTCCATTCTACATTCCATGTTTTGAAGCATACTTGTGGATCCACGGATTCAAATCCGCCACAAGGACATTACAAGCAAGGTGAATTTGAGTTTGCTTTGTTATTCTTTATGCAATTTTCAATTACATATATCAAGGTTAATTCCAAAACCGGGGTTTTACCAAGGCAAACCCCTTTCTCCCAACAAACAAACATTTTTCTTGCAGGTACAGGTTCGGGACTGTAAATCTGAGGCCAGATCTGGATACCCTTTTCAGATTTCTTTCAGACTGTGCAAATAGGGACACTTTCAGAGTTGAGCAGATCGAGTTGGAAAAAGTGGTACAGGGTCAACCTTTTTCATAAGATGACATCGGAACAGAAAAATATTTATGGGTTTTGTCCGTCTCTGTGTTTCGGTTTGGTATCAACTGTCAGCATCTCCAGAAATAATCTATAGATCTTAGAAAACAGCAATCTTTGATCTGCCATTTTGTAAGGTTGGTACTTTCTCCTATTCTTTTCAATTACTGTCATTAATCATATTAATCAATCAATTTATAGAACTTAAGATCCCCTTTCTTGGTCTTTTTCCAAATATTGGATTCATTTGTGTATTAACCCTTTGGGGTTGATCAAAATTGGATCTCCTATTTGTGTATTTGAGGGTGAAAGAAAGGAGCATCTTATCTTCCCTTAATCACAATCACAATTGCAAAATACAATCAATCAAATTCAAGTAAGTGTGAAGTGGGGTTAAGGAAATCAACACAAATAATAATTAACAATTCAAATTCTCTCCATAAACTACATCTTTCCTCCTTTACATTTTAGTAACATTCAAGTCACCCATTTCATATCTTACAGGTACCTCTTTGTGCATTGTTTTCTCCTTTGGATTAAGGACTAGGGAATATCCTACCTTTGAATCTTGGATAGTGCTAATCATTTCTTTTTCTCCTACAAGAATGACTAATTTTTCCTTTGGTTTTTCTTGTTGAGGATCAGGATTTGGGAGAAGATTGAACATGTGACCATTCTGCTTAATCTGATATTTGTTTGTGACTCCATCATGTTTGGCTTAAAGACCATACTGCCATGGACGTCCTAAAAAAAGGTGACAGACATCCATATCTACAACATCACAAAGGACTCTATCCTTATAGTCTTTGATGGAAAAATCTACCCAAGCTTGTTCATTTATAAGGGTTTGTTGTCCTATTGTCAACCAAGAAACATGGGAGGAATTTGGGTGGGGTACTTTCTCCAATTTTAATTTATCTACCATCTCCCTAGATACAATATTTTTAGTAGAACCACAATCAATAACTAACTTGCATACCTTTCCATGGCTCTTGTAGTTGGTTCTAAAGAGATTCTTTCTTTGAGGAGGCTCCACTAGCATAGGTGCTTGGATCAGGGTCCTCTTCATCATGAGACATACTCCTTCTCTAGTACAGTCTCTCACACTTTCAGCATCATCTTCTTGCACAAGGTTGGCCCTTCTTTCACCTTGGTTATTCTGTCTATTTTTGTCTAGACACCTATTGGTGTAGTGGCCTGTTTGATTGTAGTTATAACACTTGATTTGTTCATTGTTTCTTCCTCCATTTCTACTCCTGCCATTACCTCTTCTACCTTTGTATCCACCCCTCGAACTAATTTCTCCTTGGGTGTTCTCCTTATTGGATTCTCCTTGTGGTCTATTATTTTGTCCTCTTCCTCCAAAGTTTCCTCTTCCTCTATCAATCTTACCATTTCCCCTACTACTCTGTTCATTTCTTCTTCTAAACTTTTCTTCTACCTTTAGTGCCAATTGATAGCACTGGTTTACTGTGGTACGGCTTGTTAGGCTAAGTTCATCTTGAATTTAAATTCTTAGTCCTTTCATATATCTAGCAAGATTTACACACTCTGGTTCAACAAGCTTGGATTTCATCACCAATTTCTGAAATTCTTCACTATAGGTAGAGATATCCATCTCTTTTTGTCTTAGACTCATCCTCTTCTTATGAAGTTGGACTTCATAATATTTAGGGACATAAGTTTACCTGAGTATTGACACCATTTTCTTCCATGTGGTGACTATATTCTTTCCTTTATTCACCCTATCATCTTGAGTGAAGTTCCACCATGTGAGTACAGAGCCTTTGAGCTTTCACTTAGCAATCTTCACCCTCTAGTTTTCAGGGATGTCTTCACAATCAAAGAAACTATTTAGGGCATCCACTCAATCCATTGCACCATCTGGGTCTATCTTCCCATTGTATGTAGGCAACTCAAGCTTGGTATCCATGGTTCTCCTCTCCATGTATTTTAGAGTCTTCATAAGCAGCCTCTAATCTGCAGGACATTCATCTTCTTCCTGCTCAAGGTGTTCTTCATCACTCCCTTGTTCAACATCTTCAGATTTTCCACCACTTTTCCTGTGAAGCTCTTCCCTAAGCTCTTCCATTTTTTGTCTCATCAAATGCATCTCAGTGTCTCTTTGTTCATCATGCTTTTTCCTTTTCTCTCTAAGGTATCTTACTATCTCTGCATTGGTCATCCTTGTTGACAACCCTACATCATCTTCTCCTTCCATGGTGTTGGTTTGATTTTTCCCTAAAAGGATATTTGATGCTCTGATACCACTTGATACAGAGCTCTCCTCTAACTAGGAAACTTTGTTGTGGTGTGGCCTTAGGTGTCTTCTCTACACCCAAATTGGATAAAGATAATACTCTACACCTTCAAAAGGGTTCCTACAGCAACTACAAGACACATTATCTTCCTAGAGGATACTAATTCTTCTTTCAAGAAAGTAACTTATACTTTCTTTTAACATGAAATAGGAACCTATATGTTGTAGGAGATGGAAAGGTTCCAAACAATTCAAAGGTCTCTAAAAGAGATGATTTGTAACCCTTAAGAATGTCTAAGAAATCAGACAACAATTCTGGCTTTAGGCATTCTTGGCTTGTAGCCCTATTGAGCGAGTTTTTAGGACTTAGATTAAAAAATTCCTAAAGGACCTATCAAAAAAAATTAGATCCAGACACCCTTTACATATTTATATCAAACCCCAAAAGAATAGACTCCCAAACAGAAAGGAAAGTACCTAATGCTCACTGTTGCAGTAGGCCTAATTAGGCCTAGAAGGGTTGATTTCTTCTAGAAGTATTCACTAGTAGAACTCCTATGCCAAGCCACCATTTGGAGTGGTTAAAGGGACCCCTTAGAGACTAAAATCTACCATTAGATTGAGTTTATCCACCCCCAAAGTGCTTTTTCTACTTCATTCTTCTCTGGCCTGAACCAAGCACATAAAGATGCTTGGCCTAGGGATTGCTGGTAAAAATAGTGGATCCATTACCCGTCTCCCCATCCTCTGGAATCCTATATTAAATTGACCCTACTTGCATTTCCCTGAGGGACAAGGAATTCTCATGGTGGAAACGCAAGTTAGGGCATGATTTTTGAAAATTGCCTATCCAGGAAGGGTTTCTGTGCACCCGAGAGAGTTTTTCTTATAAATTTTGATCCTGATCTTAGAAACACTTCAAAAAAATTGCATCTACTTCTTAACTCATCCTAGATTCCAATTCATCCACTCATTTATTTCTTCCAATCTGTACCAGTCCGTACACGTTCATTTTGTGGACAAAAATTAGGGAAAATGGGGAATTTTTATTGATTTCAAAAAAAAATTACATCATCCCTATCTTCCACCCGCCTAAAAGGGCTTATGAAGACTTTTCCCAATGGATCCAACCACTTTTTGAAGGTTGTGACCATTGGGAATCATTTACAACATTTTTAGCAACTTTTTACAAAAGTTGCTTTGACAACATTTCTAGCAATGAGCAACTTTTTTGCATTTCTTGCAAAACTTCATCTTTCCCTTAACAAGACCCAAGTCTAAGATCCTAGGGATCATAATTAATACAAAACATGATAAAAAAATTCTAAGAACACACCTAGACTATACTAAACTCAAAACATGCCAAATGACCACAGTCAAAGCCCAAGGTTTATAAAGACACCAAGGGTGACTAGGCCTTACAAAGTGGCTTATTGAAAACTCTTGAAATGATCTTAATGACCCTTAGGCATGGAGGCCCTTGGGTGAATCCTTTGAAGACCCTAAGAAGATGATTGTTTTGAAGAGTGGAGGGAAGGTGATCTTGCACCAAATTCACTAGCCTTGCAGGAGTCAGGATAAGTTCTTGGATCATTTGAAATCACAATTTCAACTTCTACCTAGAATTTGGGTTCATTTCTCCATCATTGCACTTACTTCCTATTAACCAGGGCTAGAATCAATTAGGACTCAATTAGCCCTATTTTTCAGGGATTTGGATTTCTTGTCCAAAGCTTCCACACAACCCTTCAAAATAAATTAATATTCATACACCCATTACAAAGACTCAAAGGATTTACTTTGTCTCAGGTTCTAGAGCTGTTTATACAGCACTAAACCCCAAATGGGCTAATTCCTTAAGAAATGAACTAGTCACTGCAAATCGTGCTCAAAACCTATTCACATGGATTCAATCCTTCTTCAACTCATGTACCAATCCCTGTCAAGGTCTTATACGATCAAATAAAGTCTTGGTTTTCATTATTCAATCCCCTCCTACAAATTAAACACATTGTTTCTCCTATTTCCCTAGTCGGGCTATTGCCAAGCTCGCCTAGGGAAAGAGCTCAAAATTCACCATTAACACTTTTGCACTCCAAAAAAAAAGTAAAATATTGTACATAGGCCCCTTTTTCATTCGACCAAGGCACAATTACTTTCCATGGTCAGAACTTCCAAGGGAGCCATTATTGTATCTACAACCCTGACTGGTCCAGTGAACCCAGAGCAGGGACTAAAATTATTTACAATGTAAAAATCAAAACCTAAGAATTACTCTACTTCACACAATACTGTAAAAAAATTACAATATCTTAGTTACATCAAAAAGAACACAGATTTAATCCATTAAACACTTTTATAACCCAAAGTAACAGAGATTACTCTGCGACAGTAAACAATCTTCTCAAAATATATTGAAAAATGTGTCAAAGAGTATCCAACCCTTGTACATGGCTATGAAAGTTATTAAATAGATCCTATTGACCTTGTTCAAGCTTAGAATTATCACCCTAAATCAGGCATTAAGGCTTTATGACAATTCTATCTGACAATGTAAACTTCCTCTAGCTGTGGATAAACTATGGATGAGGAAGAGTCTCTGGATTCTAGGCCGGTTCCTATTAAATTTGGGTATCAATTTTATACTATCTTCTCCTGATCTTGAAAAAGGGAAAGGGGAGAAACTCTAACTAAAATTGCATAAATAAAACTTGAAAAGGTGATACACCAAATAAATTCAGATCTCTCAAAGCTTCAAACTGACACTCACTTAACATACCCTAATGATCTCTGCAATATCACTTACTATCCAATACATAGGCTGATTAGAAGGTCACTACTAGGGTTTAACCACAAATATCAAACCAACTATCAACAACATGCAAGTTCTACAAAAGGCTTATAATCTGTAATCTAGAATAGGAAAAGGATACAATCCACTAATCCATACTACAAATGTACTACACTTGAATTGCAAAAAATTGATTAGGATTTAGACAAATGATCAAAAGATATATGAAAAATGGGTCAACTGTATTCTTCTCAAAATCTGTATGCAGTCACATGAATGGATCTCAAAATAGTGGCAAGGAATACAAACATCCTCTTGCACAAAATCAAAATCACAAGCATGAACTAACAATGGTTACAAATGCATAAACAGACAACTTATAGGAATAAGAAATTCACTAAAGCTCTTCTCTTCACAATTTGACCCCCTTAAACTAAATAGAAAACATGGCTTATTTCAAAAACATTCCCCCCCCCCCCCCCCCCCAAAAAAAAAAAAAAGCCAACCATAATAGCAAGATACTAAACTATGTGGCCTAACTGATCCCCTAAATCCAGCCTTAAGTCTAGCACCCCTAATGTTGATAAACAAGAGATATATCATTGTTAACTTTATCAACCTTATTTGAATACATGACATTCAAATTCTAAAAACACTAAACTTGAAACATAACTCAAGAGGGATGTAAACCCTAGCCACTTGGCATCATAACTAATCATAATTCTGCCGAAACCATACCATAGCACTGGATGTAACTGCAATTTGTTTAACCACCACAGTTGGTTGTCGACATGACCATCTCTATGGAAAAGATAGTTACAATACTTTGTGGCACCAACAGTACCATCGTGGCATTATGGTGGGGATGTTGATAGACTAGCAACTGACATAGCATTTACTTCACATGTCAGCGGACTCCAATCTTGGGTAAAACACAATGCATTTGCTCACCGGTTTCATTTTGCATCTTAGGGTTTTTCTTTTGTGGCGCCGCCATGTTGAATTTGGACACTAATCTTCTGCAATGAAATTTGCCTCCACTCTGTGATGAAACTCGAGATTCATGTAGTCTCTATTTTTCCATAATACATGGCATCTTCCTATGTTTTTTCCTTCTAAAATGCCACGGTTTTGGTCTTCTACTTGCTTGAACTTCAGTTTAGAATGTTGGAACAATCTTGGAGGTGAAGTGTTTCAAAGCCATGACAAATGGCGCTGCACTCATGCTTGTAACTCAGGATTTTGTAGTTTGACGTTTGTTCGAACCACCACTGCAAGCTTGGAATGAATCTAAGCTGTGGTTGAGAAGGAGAGATGCCCATGGGTTTTAGTTTTTTGACTGGGGATGTCTTTTCCACAACTTCAAACTCATCCCTAGTTCGTAGTGCAACATGGAGTTGGGAGAAAATACCGCGGCCACCACTGTTTGTTCTTTGGCTACAGCTCGACAACACTCCTCTGCTAGTCTTCTATTACGACACTTGGCCTCCAAGATAATTTATCTTTAACATCTTGCTCACTGCATTTAGTAAGTAAAACACGAACACACTGTTGTAGCCGATAATACATGAGTTCTTTCCTTGCTTTGTGTCTTTGTTTGCTGTCAACTCCTCCATTGTGAACATTACTTTAGGCTTTGTTGTTGACTGTTGTTCTGCTATCATAGGAATGTTGATAATAAATGGGGTCTATTTGCTTCTTTGTTTTTTGTCGACTGTACTCTTGTAATCATGACTTAGGCTTTGCTTGATGTCGACTGTAGTTAACACACCCATGTGGCTTTTGAACTGGTGTTTGAAGATGCACTTACAGTTGTCTATCTTGATGCTTGTTTGGATTTATAGTGAAACACGGGTTCCATGACTATTTTAAATGCTTTAAGAAACATTCTTCTTGCTGTCGACTCCACTCTTTGTAGTAAGCATAAAAATGCTTCTCTATTCAGGTCGAACATTCTTTTACCCTGTTTTGTTTGAAAAACACAAAAACCTCTCTTTCTAGTATGCTTGTAAAAACAAAATATTTGTTCTCACCTGGTAATAATATGAGAAAAAAATGAAACCATATCATGTTTACATTTTATGAAAATGTTAATGCAGATAGTGTAAAAACACATTGTTTCTTTTAAATGCATATAAAATTTTACCCATGGGTAATGCTCAAAATGAAACCCTAACTGGTATAGATGTTCTATTATCATGAATGGAAAACCCTGCATTTAATCATGAACATTATCTCTCAAAACAACAATATAAGATGTATATTTAAACACCCCATATGCAGATATCTCTTGAAAATTCATCTGAAGGCATGAAACTGCATCTTTTCAAAATCAACATCTTATGAATTTTTAGATGGATAATTACTGATATTCTGATCATAATGTATGTCTTCTGTGCATTTGTTTATCATTATGAAAGTATACAACATGCAGATACTAAAACATTTGATCTATGTTCTGTACTTGCAGCTTTCCCATTTCTTGTTATGCATATTTCATTTTGCAGATTTTTACTTTTCAAACAAACATAACAGTATCCTTTCATGCCATAGAAAATATGTTCAATCCTTAGGGATGGGGTTTTCAATCTTGATCTTCAAAGCTGAACTTTTAAATGTTGTCTAAAAAAGATGAAGATGTACTTACTATGACAGTATCTCTTAAACTCTCTTATTTGCATGAAGATAATGAACTTTAGATTCTTTCAATTCTGCATTTCTCCAGTTTATAAAAAATCTTTCTTTGCTCTTGTGCCTCCTGTAGCATCTTTTGAACTCTTCTTTGTATTTACATCTTCTTCTACATTTAGTAAGTGAGCAGTCACCCCTTTGAAATGTAAACCATCTTTCTTACATGTAATGGCTTATGTGAAGTTCAAGCACGGGCTCGTGACATCCACTGTATTTCATTTTTGCTTCCTGCATTTAATCATCTGACCACTTTTATATCATCAGTCAATTTGTTAGGACAGCAGATAGAAAAAATACATTAATGTTTGTAGGTGAGTGCCATCCAGGATGACACTCATTTATGAATGTTGGTGGATTCATTTGTATTTACTGTCCTACCAGGTTGATCAAATTTTTGAAAAAGGTTTCTCAAATGGAAATGTCAACTCCCTTTCATTCAGATATCTGATTATAGAGAAAAGAATAACATTCATCAAAGTGATCATAAATAGCAAAAGGTTTCATGTTTAGAACAAGTCCCTTTAATACTATTTTTCAGATATTATAGATGAATGTTTTCTTGTTACATTGATTTCATCAGATTGATATGCAGCATTAGAAGAATTGATTGTATGCTGCTTGTGTCCCATGTATTGCTTAGATCCAACTGGATCTAACACCCCACTTTCTCTCATGATGCAGGTTGAATCCTAAAAGACCTAAATGTAGATGGAGACATGGACTATGAAGACCTAGAAGCTGACAATCAACCAGATGGCAACCAACCACAAGGCAATGCATGGGACCCCTACTCCATACTTTCTATCATGCTTTCTATCTTGCAATGTACTATTTATTTGACATGAAAAGAAAGATGAAATGACACTTGTATATTACATTCAGTTTGAATGCACAATGTAATTGATCAATTATATATTAGAAATTCTGGAATGTGATCAACTCTTAGAGTACAAATGATAACTTTTAACAATGAATGTAATGACAAAATGTTGATTAATAATATCTGAAGGATAGTATTAATTGGACTCTTCTAAAAATGCAATTTTTTCCTATTTGTGGTTATTTTGATGAATGTTGTAAATTAGGGTAATAGACCTATTGCAACTATTGGAACCGCCCCATAACTGCCTTTGAGCAGTTTTGTAACTTTTGTCAAATGTTGTCGAGCAACTTTGCAAAGTTACAAAAGTTGCTCGACAACTTTTACAACTTTTGACAATTTAACACCCACATTTCCCTAACCCAACATTATGGGTTTCAATTCCTTAAAAACATTTTTTAAACTTCATTACAATGAAAATGGGTCACTTCATGCACTCTAGGTGTCATTTTCCAATTTCCCTTTAAGGCTTACATCCTCACCATAGGTCAAATTGACACAACCTTTCCACAACCTAAAACATATCACATCAAAACTAAGAAAAACAAAACTAGAAACAAAATAAACTAACACAAGCCTAGAGTAGGATTTTACAAACTAAAAATTTATGGTTGGATAGGACCAACCACTAGGTACTCCTACACCATTCTCCCCATGTGGAGAAGAGCTCAAGTGATCTTTGAAGGCAGTATGAAAAGATCATTTCCAAGTTTCTTGAAATCACTGTATGGATGAATTGGGTACATGCAGCTGCAAACACACACACTGCAATAGATCATTGCATGGTTAGCTTAAATTGAATACAATAAACAAATGACTAACCTAAATTGATCTATTGCCTTCTAGTAGGAAAGAGTTTGAATCTTGATCTCAGGTCATTGCAAGAAACAGTGACTTAACCAGATCCTAAACGAAGGATTTAAAAGAAAGCTAAATGATGAAACTAAAATGATTTATTAATCTACCTGATTATGCAAATGCAAGATTGATCCCAAGCTAATTAGATTGATTTTGTGACACCAATTTGAAATTTTTTTGTTCTTTTTAAAGCACCAAATTGAAATGTACTCTAGATTATGGTTTGCATGAAGCTCTCTATTATAGAAAATCTCTCCCAAATCGACGGTCGAGATTAGAGGAAATGAGTGGCTCGGATTTGATTTGAGGAAATACGATCCATGTGCAAGCAATTTGATTGGTCAAAAGATTCAGTCTTTTTGAAAACTTCCAAATTGATTTTCAATTAACAACTTTGTTTCCAAAATGATAAATAGATAAGATTAAGTTAACTGAATAAAACATATTTGTTTCCAAAATGAGAAAATATAATAATAAATTAACTGAATAAAATAGATTTATTTCCAGTTCAAAAATCAGTTGATGACATCATATGCATTTTTAAAGATTTAATTGATTTTAAATGCACATTTTAATTCAAAAATCAGTTGATGACATCATATGCATTTTTAAAGATTTAATTGCTTTTAAATGCACATCTTGTTTTTATTAATTAATTTAATTCCCTTTTTGGATTTTATTGACAATTTAGTAATTTTATTTAATTAATATATTAGAATATCAATCAAATAATTAACATAAGGTTTATTTGCCAATATATTGTATTTTTAGGAATTAATTAATTAATCAAGTATGATGGTTAATTAGGACCTAGGATTCAGGTCAGGTTAGCTTGATTGATGAATTGCCTGTTTGGTTTAGGACTTAGAATTATGAAGATTAGGGTTTCTTGATATGAGACTAAGAATAGGGTTCTAGGGTTTAGGTGACCACTTTTAGGTCATTACAATCACCTTCATCAATCCAGGTAGCTTCTGATTCTGGTTGTTGTGCCCACTTTATCAGATACTCCATGTAATCTTTCTTCCTGGTCTTTTTGGCAATTCTCTTGTCTACAATCATCTATGTTGCTAGTTTGGTTTGTGAAGGCTTTGGTATATCTTGAATCAATTCCTCTACATCAGCATCATGATCCCCTTGCTCAGGGTTAGCACCCTTGTATTTTACTAAATCTGATATGTTGAACACATGTGACAGTGTTACATCCTTGGGTAGATCTACCTTGTATGCATTATTCCCATACTTAGCTAGGATTTGACAAGGACATATCCTCCTCATTTCCAAATTACTTGGCACTCCCTTCTGGATTTTAGCTTTGTTTAAATGGGTTATCACCTAGTCTCCAACTGCAAATTGAATGTCCTTTCTCCTAATATCAACTCTGTTCTTGATCTTGGAATTATTCTCCTCTAAGGTTTTCTTTACTTTCTCATGTACCTCTTTCATTGAATGTGCAAAGTCCTTTGCATGCCCACTCTTCTCTTTCATATCTCTAAGATCCCTTAGCTCACACACTCCTCTAGGGTGCATCCCATAAACTGTCTCAAAAGGAATTCTCCATGTGGTCCTATGCATTGTATCATTGTATGCAAATTCAGCTTGGTGAAGGACTTGATCCCAAGCTTGCCCATACTCTTTGGTCAGAAACCTTAAAAGGTTTCATAATGTCTTTTTGACAACCTTAGTCTTCCCATCCATCTGTGGATGGTAAGCAGATCCAAAGGACAAATTGGTTCCTAGTCTCTTCCATAAAGTTTTCCAAAAATGCCCCATGAATTTGTGTCCCTATCTCAGACTATGTTGATTAGGAGCCCGTGAATTCTGATTATTTCCCTAAAGAACAAATGTGTTATATGAATGGCCTCATGAGTCACCTTACATGGGATGAAATGACTCATTTTACTAAATCTATCAACAACAACATATATGTTATCATAACTAGTCCTAGTCTTGGGTAGTCCAACAAAAAAATCCATACTCACACATTCTCATGGCCTATTGAGAATTGGCAATGGTTGATACAAACTAGCATTGGAAGATGTGCCTTTTTCCCTTTGACATATGGTAAATTTCTCTACATACCTTCTTATATCCCTCTGCATCCTTGGCCAATATTAGAACCTTTGTATCAACTCCAAAGTTTTATTCAGTCCAAAATGACCACTAAGGCTTCCATTATGCTTCTCTTGTATCAATTTTTCCCTCATTGAACCCTTAGGTACACATAACTTCCCACCTTTGAATAGGAGTCCATTCTGCAATGTATATTCTACATGTTCACTGTGAAAGTGATTGATGAATTCTTGGCATACCTTGTAGGCTTCTCTGAAATCCCCATCCTCCTTATAGAGGTCTTTGAAGCTTTCCACACCAATGATTTTCAATTGTACCTCATGAACTATGAGTAATCTCCTACTCTGTGCATCAGCAACCTTATTCAACTATCCTTTCTTGTGTTTAATATGGAAAGTGTATGATTGAAGGTAATCCATCCATTTGATATGTCTATGACTTAGCTTGTCTTGGGAATTTATAAAACTCAATGCTTGGTTGTCTGTATATACAACAAACTCCTTGGGTAGGAGGTAGTGTCTCCATTTTCTCAGTGATTTAACAAGTACATAAAGCTCTAATTCATAAGAAGAGTATATTTTCTTAGCTTCATTGATATTTTCACTAAAGAATGCCACTGGTCTGTTCTCCCGACTCAAGACTGCACCTACTACAATGTTGCTAGCATCACATTCCAAAGTGAAAAGTTTTTCAAAACTTGGTAGAACTAACACAGGTTGTGTTGCCACCTCTTTCTTCAAGAGTTCAAAACCCCTATCTTCTTCTTGTGTCCAATTGAACTTAGTCTTTATACCACCTGGAATAGTATCCAACATAGGAGCACAGATTGCACTAAAATGCCTTATAAACTTCCTATAGAACTAAGCTAATCCATAGAAGCTTCTCACCTCACTAGTTATTTTAGGAGTTGGCCAACTGAGTATAGCTGAGACTTTGGAGATATCCATCTTCAAATCTCCCTTTAACGCCACAAAGCCAAGGTCCACCAATTTATGTTTCATAAACTCACTTTTCTCCAAGTTGATAGTTAGTTGTTCATCTTGTAGCTTTTTTAAAACAATTTCAACATGTTTAAGATGCTCTTCCTTAGTCCTATTGAATATTAATATGTCATCTAGATAAACAACAACAAATTTACCAGTAAATTCCTTAAGGACTTCATTCATGAGTCTCATGAATGTGCAAGGAGCATTAGTGAGTCCAAATGGCATGACAAGTCATTCATAAAGTCCTTCAGTTTTTTTGAAGGTAGTTTCTCATTCATATACCTCCTTTATCCTTATTTGATGATAGCCACTCTTTAGGTCTATCTTGGTGAAATATTGTGCTCCTCCCAAACAATCCATAAGATCCTCAATTCTGGGTATAGGGAGCCTATACCTAATTGTTATCCTTTTGATAGCTCTAGAATCAGTACATAGCCTCCATGTACCCCCCTTTTTAGGTGCTAGAATGGTTAGAACTGCACAAGGACTGATACTTTTCCTAATCAAACCATTGTCAATAAGCTCTTTCACCTAGCTGCATATCTCCTCATACTATTCAGGTGTCATTTTGTAAAGGAGCTTTGTACGTAAAAGATGCTCTTGGAATAAAGTCAATCTAATGACTTACTGTCCTCTGTGGTGGTAGGGTAGTAGGAGTTCCATCATTAATTATGTTTTTGTACTTATCCAAAAAAAAATGTATCTTTGTAGGTAAGTCTGCCTTCTTAGTCTTTGTTTCCTCCTTAGGCTTCACAACAATAGAAAATCCACAACTTTCCTCCTCCTTAAGTGTCTTCAAGAACTCCTTTCCACTCACCAATAACACATTAGGGCCCACATTTTTTCCTTCCTCTTCATCCACCAAGGACTGAATCTTGTAAGTAATTCCATTCTTCTTAAATGAGTAAGATTTATTTTCACCATCATGGATGGATTTCCTATCAAACCAGCATGGTCTTCCCAATAGGAGATGACATGCATACATGGGTAATGCATCACATAGAATTTTGTCTCTATATCCCCCTATAGAAAATTCCACCCATGCTTGTTCATTTACCAGCACATGTTTCCCCTTATTAAGCCATGTAACCCTATATGGACTACTATGAGCTATCTTAGTCAACTTTAAATTATTGGTGGCTTCCTTTGAAACGATTTTATCTATAGACCTAGAGTCTATAATAACTTTACATACCTTTCCAAAGATTTTACATTTGACCTTGAATAGGGATCTGCTTTGCTTTGGTTCTTCCTTAACTGGCTCCTTGATTAGAATTCTCCTAATCATTAAGTTTTCCCCAACTTCTGAGTCCAAAATTATCTTAGGGGATTTCACACTTGTTGTGTCTTCTTGTACATAGGTAACTCTCCTATCACCTTGAGAAGAAGAGGAGTTCTTTTCAGGGCATCTATAGGTTGGATGTCCTAGTTGATGACAGTGGTAACATTTCATATTGGCAAAGTAGGATCCTCTTCCTCCACTGGATCTTCCTCTATTGTTACTGCTTCCAGGGCTTCTTCCTCTACCATAACTTCCTCTTCCACTGGTTTCTCCAGTCTTCTCTGTGAGTTTAGATTCTCCTTGGGTCCTTTGGTCAAAACTTCAAGCACCAAAAATACCCCTATGGCCTATGTTATCTCTTCCTATGCCTTTACCTCTATTTCATGCTTCTAGCTTCTTCTTACTCTTTTCTTGAACCTTAAGTGCTAGCTAGTAACACTTGTGGATAGTAGTAGGGCTTAAAAAACTGATTTCCTCTTGAAGATTTCATCTCAAATCATTGAGATACCTTTCCACTCTGAGACTTTCATCTTCTTGAACCTTGGATCTTAAACACAATTTTTGGAACTCCTCAATTTAAGAGTTCACATCAAGCTCCTTCTGTCTTGATTTTTGTCTTTTCTTATGCAATTGGATCTCATAATCCTCTGTCCTATAGGCTTATTTAATTTTTCCCTCCATACCCTTCCAAGTAGCAATGGGAAGCTTACCTTCTTTTCCCCTCTCTATTTGAATAAATTGCCACCAAGTTAAGGCAACTCCCCTTAATCTTGATTTGTCTACTCTAATTTTTGGGGCTTCACTCACCCATCACAATCGAAATGATTCTCCAATCCCTCAATCCATTCCATCACAAATTATGGCTCCATCTTGCCACTAAAAAGAGGTATACCCTCTAGAGATTTTCCACCCATGGCTTTCAATGCTCTTAGGAAAGGCTCTTCTTGGATGACTGGGTCAGACTCCGGAACCTCACCTTCCATTGTTATTGTTTTTCCCTTTCGACCTTCTTGCTCATCAATCTTGCCACTGACTTCTTATGTCTTCTCCTCTACTTCACCCAATTTATGTTCCAATTGGGCTATTCTTTTTCTCAACAATCTATTATTCAATTCTTGGTCATCCACCATTTTGGTTAATTCACCATTAGTCACCATGTTGGTTTCCCCAACTGATTCTATGTCTGACATACAACACACACTCACTAGCCCAAATATTTTAGGGCTCTGATACCAATCTGGTAGGGAGAATGTAACACTTTGAACTAATCTCTAGTTCACACAAGTCTCATAAGACTTCCTTGTGGTTTATCTAATCACTAGGATCCTAGGAGAGTTTCCAAACTAGTCTCCTAACCCACTCCTTCAATCTTCCTATCAAGTTTAACTCTTTACTAATCTATGCTTCCATAGAGCTCACCAGGGTAAGCTCTCTTCTAGCACTCCAACCCAATTCACTAGCCTTGCAGGAGTTAGGATAAGTTCTTGGATCATTTGAAATCACAATTTCAACTTCTACCTAGAATTTGGGTTCATTTCTCCATTGTTGCACTTACTTCCTATTAACTAGTCCTAGAAGCAAATATGACTCAATTAGCCCTATTTTTCAGGGATTTGGCTTTCTTGTCCAAAAATTCCACACAACCCTTCAAAATAAATTGATATTCAGACACCCTTTACAAAGACTCAAAGGATTTACTTGGTCTTGGGTTCTGGAGGTGTTCGTACAACACTAAACCCTAAATGGGCTAATTCCTTAAGAAATGAACTAGTCACTACAACTCGTGCTCAAAACCCATTCACATGGATTCAATCCTTCTTCAACTCGCGCACCAAGCTCTGTCAAGGTCTTATACACACCACTAAAGTCTTTCTTTGCATTATTCAATTCCCTCCTACAAATTAAACACAATGCTTCTCCTATTTCACTAGTCAGGCTATTGCCAAGCTCGCCTAGGGAAAGAGATCAAAATTCACCATTGACACTTCTGCACTCCAAACAAGAAATAAAATATTGTATATAGGCCCCTTTTTCATTCCACCAAGGCACAATTACTTGCCATGATCAGAACTTCCTAAGGAGCCATTATTGTATCTACAACCCTGACTGGTCCAGTGAACTTGGAGCAGGGACTAAAATTATTTACAATGCAAAAATCAAAACCTAAGAATTACTCTACTCCACACAGTAATGTAAAACAATCATAATATCTTAGTTACATCGAAAAGAATGCAGATTCAATCCATTAAACACTTCTATAACCCAAAATAATAGAGATTGCTCTGCAACAGTAAATTGTCTTCTCAAATTATATTGAAAAATGTGTCAAAGGGTTTCCAACCCTTGTACACGGTTATCAAAGTTCTTAAATAGGTCCTATTGACCTATTGCAACTGTTGGAACCAACCCATAACTGCCTTTAACCAGTTTGCAACTTTTGTCAAATGTTGTCAAGCAACTTTGTGAAGTTACAAAAGTTGCTCAACAACTTTTACAACTTTTGACAATTTGACACCCACATTACCCTAACCCAACATTATGGGTTTCAATTCATTACAAAACACTTTTTAAACTTCATTACAATGAAAATGGGTCACTTCATGCACTCTAGGTGCCATTTTCCAACTTTTCTCTATTGGGCTTACATCCTCACCATAGGTCAAATTTACATGCAACCTTTCCACAATCTAAAACATATCACATCAAAACTAAACTAAACTAAACTAACACAAGCCTAGAGAAGGCTTTTACAAACAAAAAGTTGATGGTTGGATAGGAGCAACCACTAGGTGCTCCTGCACTAGTGTTCCATTCAATCTCATGAGAGATGGGTTCCTATGGAACAATACTCATGAAACATGGGCCAATGAGTTTGACTAAGACAACTACACAGTTGAATCTTGATAGAAATATCACAATTTGACTTTTTGTGGAAAATATCTCCTACTTTTCAAGATGACTTCTTCAATGCCATTACAAACCATAGAAATCTTTAAAAAGTATGACCTAACTTTATTTTCAACAATGAGGTGAGATTTGGCAAGTCAGTGCATATTTAGCAACAAATAAAAAATCATTTTCACTTCTAGGTGGCTAAGGCTTACCTCTACGCATTTGGCTTGACCATAATTAGCATTAAAAGAATGAAAAATTCTCAAGATGTTATTTAACTCCAAGAGACTGAAATAAGTTAACAAGCACATTCAATGATGTGTTTCTTGTCTCTTTAATATCAGTCAATCTCCTTTCCATATATTAGATTACTCATAGTAGGTAGGGTAAGACAATTGAGTTCAGACTTGATATAGTGTTCAACAAAGATACGCGTAGTATAAATATTATTGCAATTGGTAGTGTTGATCATGCATCAAGACTATATGAGTTCTCTCATTTTGGTTCACCTAAGCCTAGAGTTCCATTGACTAGTCCTAACTATCATGCATCTATAATGGGTCACATATCTAAGGAGATGTTTGGTCACTTGAACCTATGTGTGCTTCAATCACCATTGTGGTTCCCAAGACTTATGTTGTGTCTATGCCTCCTCCGCCTCTTACTTTTGAGATCAAATTAGTTCAACAAGTTAATTGTTCCCATCTATTTTCTACTTTGTGGAATGAGTACTTGTTAGACATTGCAAATATTGTTTGATACATCACACTCCAAACATTAGGGACATGATTGAGGATATTTCATTCCTCTTTGATGCATGGCAACTTGAGCATTCCTATCATCCCATCTCTAGTGCCTTAAGAGGTTGTTCATCAAATATCTTACAATTGTTTGGATTTTCTTTAGTTGATTTAGCAGCTTTTGATTCCAACATGTGGTTAGTTGATTAGTCTTTCATGGAACCTCATAAGACTATTGCTTTCATCTCCTATCATTGAGTTGATTCTGCCTTGGCATTTGTATTTTTTTTTCACAAGGGGAGGAACATGGTTTGTTGCTCTTGTATCTACATCAACATTCATCCTTGAGAATACATCTTCAGCATTGGATCTTCTCCCTTACGGGGGGATATATTGTCTCTTCATTTCTCTCCTATGAGGGGGACCTTGAATGTACATATGTGACCAATTTAGCACTTGGGAGGACATCTTGAGTTCTTCATTCTTGTCACATGTACTCTTTTGTATTCTTTTTTCTTTCTTTTGGAGAAGATTTTTCTCCCATTGGGTTTATCTCCTTTTCTCCATTTGTGAGAGTTGCATTGATTTGTACACGGGTACCTAATTAGACCTTGCTGTCAAGATTCATTCATGCTTGTATTTTCCATTCATCATTAGCTCTTTAATTTATCCCTAAGTTAATCAAAAAGAGGGGTATTGCAGTAATTAGGGCATTATCTAATTATTTAACTAATCAAGTCCTTTAATTACTTTATTCGCTTAAACTAAACTTATTTGTTTTTTCTTTTATTAAATTAGACTGACAATAGTTTAAGTTGTCTCATTCCTTATTATTGTGACACTTGGCACTAGCTAATTTAATCTTGCTTTAGGTTTTGCATGTAAGGTTTAATTCATCATTTCATAAGGATTCATTTTCTCATTTGTAACATATATTTTTATACAATCAATACAAACTCCTCGGGTTATGTTGAGCAAATTATTCTCAATGCTAGATTTCTCTATGACAGATAGTGTGCTTGTAGAGGACTCTTGGCTTGTGAAGTTTAATTGTCAACTTCTACAAAATCAATATAATAATATGCTTATTTCATCAAATCAATACAGTTATTTGAATTTTTAAAATATTTAATATTGTTAGTGAAGTTATTATAACAAGGTCTAAATTGAAGAAATTAATTAATTACAACTACTGCTTTCTTTTTTACTGCAATGAAAAATAACTATAAGAAAAATATCCAATAGTGTCCCCATATTCTTACATTTACTAGACTATAACCCTCAGAACGTATCAAATTGATTTTGTAAAGCATCCTAAATATATGATAATATTAAATCTATCTTAATTTTTTTTTCCTTCGCAATTAATGCTAACAGAATACAGATCTTATAAAAAAGGCTTATATTCACAACATGAACCAGAAAATAGTTAACTGCCTAATATTTATTTCCTTATTGAAAACACTTACAAATTAATAGTATATAACTACCACTTTCTCAAAAAATTGAATACTTAAATGCTATCTTTGAGACTAAATGCAAGTGATTCTTTTGGACTTGACCAATCCCAATAAAATAATCACATAAATCCTGCTCATGAATGCTAATTGTTTTGAATTTAATAGCTTTTCATTGGTTTGATCTGCATATGTCCACTAAATATATCATGTTCATTATATTCCTTGGTGTTTCATGGTACCCACTGCCTCCTCCAGTAGAAATACAACTCAAATTTGTGTAATGTTTTAGTTAGGATGTAGTTTCAAGCTGAATGTCAAACTAGGGATATCTTTGGCATCGAAGGCAATGCATTCAATTCAACAAACCGAAAAAAATTGTCAAAAGCCATTTTGACAATAGAAATTCTACATGTCGTAGAGGTTAATGTGAGAATAGTTGTAACCATGCAAATACTTGTACCTGCGTGTATGGAGACATACATGGAAGTATGCAGGTGTAGATGCATTCAAAGATGAGCACACGAATCTATCTTTTTGTGTCGATATATTTGTGTGTATTGGAGGCGCACTAGGAATTTCCATTATGTATTTTTCAGCTACACCTTTTTACACAGTACCATTTCCCATAAGCGGTCACTTCTTGACATTAATGTCTGTTAATTTTGACTGTAAATCGTATGTGAAAGCTTTTAAACCATGAAATGAGATGCAATCGTTATATAAACATTAGGTGAAACAGACTTTGAAAATTTAAATGTCATTTATTCTCCCAAATCATATGTACATATATGACAAAAAAAATCATTCGCGTATCAACAAACAACAATATAACAACATTGACATATTAACTAATGTCATGAAATATCAAATATGAAAGCTAGCAACCGTGGCAATTATATCCCCAATCCCAAAATTCAAGATTAACGTGCCTTACAATCACTTAGAGATGCAGGATTGGTGGTGGTGGTCAATGAATGAATAACATCCACGATGCCAAACAGCTCAGGGGACTCACAGATAATCAGATAATCAGCAAACAGATAAACTTACAAAGTCCAAAATTGTAGTTATTGTATAGGATTTATGAATAAGGTTACTACTACATCACATTTAAATATACACAGTGGGAACATTAGCATTCGATAAAAAATGTCATTCAAAATTCATTGGTCATCTGCTAAAGCCTGGTGGACAAACAACAAGATAACACACATTGACATATTAAATAATACAATGAAACACCAAACATGAAAACTAGCAGCTGTAGCAATTGTATCTCTAATTCCAAATTTCAAGATTAACGTGTGTTATAATTATTTAGCTATGTGGGATCGGTGGAAGTCAATCAATGAATAAAGTCCACGACGTCAAACAGCTTATGGGACCCACAGATAAACAGCAAACAAATAAGCATACAATGCCCAAAATTGTAGTTACTGTATAGGAGTTTATGAATAAAGTTACTACTACATCACATTTAAATATACGAGGTGGGAACATTAGCATTCAGTTCCAATTCTTGGATCCTATAGAGACATCAATAAAAATTTCATTCAATATTCATTGTTCATCTGCTAAACCCTGGTGGACAAACAACAATATAGCAAGCACTGACATATTAAATAATACAATGAAATACCAAACATGAAAACTAGCAATTGTAGGAATTGTATATCTAATCCTGAATTTTAAGATTAACGTGCATTTATAATCACTTAGAGATGTGGGATCAGTGGAGGTCAATGAATGAATAATGTCCGGATGTCAAACAGCTTATGTGATCCACAGATAAGCGGCAAACAGATAAGCATAGAAAGCCCAAAATTGTAGTTATTGTATAGGAGTATGAATAAGGTTACAACTACATCACATTTAAATATACAAGGAGTGAACATTAGCATTCAGTTCCACTTCTTAGGTCTCATAAAAACATCACTAAAAAAATTTGATTCAATATTCATTGGTCGTCTGCTAAAGCCTGGTGGACCACTGATGGAGTTATATCTTCATTTTCAGGTAAGAACGATGAAGCAGGTAGCAAGATTTCTGTGCTTTTCTGCTGTGGTGATAGTGCAATAGATGTACTTCCAGGATCTTGAGCAGCCAAATGATTGTTGTACTGCCAATCTGTGATGTAACCAGGGCGAGAAGCAACAGGAATTTCCTCTACATCACCAGTCAGCATTGCTACCACTCGAGACATTGATGGGCGCATTTCAGGCAACGCTTGTGTGCAAAGAAGGGCTACTGCAATTACTCTGAGGACTTCTTCTTCTATGTATGTTGGTTGAAGTTGAGGATCCATCAATTCCAGCAATCTCTCTTGTTCTTGGAGTTGCCAAGCCTATAATTTGATCAGTAGGTGGTGGTCATTAGTAATGGCTACACTAGACTAAAATTAAAATTACTGCATAACTGAATGAATTTACTAGTTTAGTACACACCCATTCTAGAAGATAGACACTCTCTTGTGGCAAGCTTGTCTCTGTATTACTCCTACCACTCACCACTTCTAAAGTGACAACCCCAAAGCTGAAAACATCAGCCTTTTCTGTAAGGCGACCTCGCATTGCATACTCCGGAGCCAGATATCCTCTTCAAACACAAAAACTTTCCAGTCAGATCATGCAAAAGTAGGCAAGGCAACTTCCAGCTGTTTTCAAAAGCTTCAACATGTACAGTAGATTTACTTATCAATCTCACAAAACAGAATTGCATTCATACATGGAAAAGAGAAAACACGTGAACAGATGAAAGAGAATGTCACCAGGAAGAATATCTTGTCAACATAGGATCTTACAACATAAGAACGTTATATTGTTTTTCAACGATTATAGAAAAACTTCATCTCTGATAGGTTTCAGAAAACTGAAACCTAATAGCCAAGGTGATCTTACATCGTGCCGGCAACTCTAGTACTTATGTGACTTTCGGTTTCATCAAATAGCTTGGCCAACCCAAAATCTGCAATCTTAGGGTTCAGAGAGTTATCCAACAGGATGTTACTGGCTTTGATGTCTCGATGCACTATTCGGACACTGGATTCCTCATGGAGGTAAGCAAGCCCACGAGCAGTCCCAATGCATATGTTGTGCCGAGTAGGCCAGTCCAAGTGGATTTTAGATCTTTTATTGCCTGCAATTTGGCATACACGAAACTCATATATTTGCTGTTATGTTGTGAATGAACTCATAATTTCTTACAAATCAAGGTTTTCATATACTGTTACCAAATAAAGCTTGTGCAAGACTGTTGTTTTCCAGACATTCGTAGACCAAAATGCGATGTTCTCCTTCTACACAGCATCCATACAATTTAACAAGGTTCCTATGTTGCACTATAGATATTGCAGCTACTTCGTTTATAAACTCGCGTTTTCCTTGCTTAGATTCAGATGACAGTTGCTTCACTGCTACTAATTTACCATCTGGAAGAATACCCTGTTATAATGTCATAGTTGAGCACAAAAAAATTCAGACAAGTTTTTAGGGGAAATTTAATTATAGAAAATGATTTGTAAGTGGCACAAGCAATGAGAAAAATTTACTAGGAAACATAAATTATGGAGACTTTATGTATGCTTTATAGAATTTATTTCTATACACAAATCTAAAACAAGTGAATGCCAATACTGGAACCCATATTAACATAACTTATGAACTGTGCCAAATCCTCCCTGGCCTAACTTATTTTCTTCATGAAAATCACTTGTTGCATTCTTCAAGTCAGCATAGCTGAAAATGTTTAGTTGTGTCTGGATTCCTTCGAGTGCTGATAAAGAAGCAAGATATGATGGGTATCAATACCATTAACACGTTCCACCAAATAAAAATCAACCCAAATGGAATTTCACCTCGTTAAAACTCTTACCATTAGCTTCTTGTTCCTGACCACGTGCTTCTAAGGACTTTCTGGCTTTTCTCCGCCAGAAAATGATAAAGGCAAGACATGTCAAAACAGCAGCAATTCCAGCAAAAAGAATTCCAATGACTGCTCCAGTCTTGATTTTCTTTTTTGGGGACTTGGAAAGTGGAAGATCCGAAACAGTAGGAGTAAATTCTAAACAGATGAAAAATATTCAGCAGTAAAGTTGTCTGGGGTTTCCAATGTACTTTTGTAAATTATGTAAATAAATTTGCAGACAATTGCTAAAGAATGTATTTTAGTAAAACAATACTAGTTTTTATGCACTGCCCTCACGCCCAACATAAATATGTTCTGCTTCATTTTATATATTCTTTAAATTAAATTCAGTAATATAAAAGTCCCACCACTTCCTTTACCAGGTGTAACACTTATGGCTGATATCAAAGGTCTGCAGAGTCCTTGGTTTGAAGACCAACATGTTCCTCTCCCAGACCAGAAAAAATGAATTTCAAGATAATTTTCTGTCACATTTATGCTGAAGTTTCGATCAACAGCTATAAATGAACTTCCTGCCTCCTTTTGGATATTGAAATTCGTTAATACTCTATTCCCCTGCAGCATCAGGGGACAAAAAAATGAACAAAGGTACTATGCAGAGCTAGTATTTACCTAATAAGAAAATTAAAAACCCAAATGAGATTGCATGCAATATGAGTGTTAGAGGAATGTTTTGGATGTCATGCACACTCTGCAAAAAGTGAAGGACCATAAAAGGGAGAAGTACAGAAAATAATCTCTATGCCCTCTTCCTATACAAAACGAAGAGATACATGACCACTTTTCTGAATTAGGAATAAAAATCAAAGCATCAGAAATAAGGGTTACACATACCTGAACAGAAACATCAAAAATGCGTTTTCCAAGACTCTTCCAGCTTTTTGTGTCTAGAATATCTATTTCTGCAAACTGCAATTTTACTGTATATGGTCCATTTTCAAGCCCTAAACCATAGTACCTCAGTGAACTGGGAGATAAGCGTGCCGTTTGGTAGAGTTCTGTGTCTAATGTATTTGTAAATTGAGATTGACTTGATATTGTAAAATTCTGTACGGAATTGTCCAGAAAATTTCCAGTATTGCTGACTCCCCACTTTTGTGTATCGGTCACATAAAATGAGGCAGCATCAAGTGTTTTATTGTCACTTTCATAATCAATTCCTACCTGGGAAGTCACTTGTAAGCCACCACAGTTTATGGCAAAGTGAGAATCTGAAATTTATAAGTCAAAATTTAAAATCAACAATATGTTCCAGCACTCTTTGGACAAGAAAACAAAGGTTAATATTCTTTTCTTCTGAGAAACAATCTTTATTACAGTACAAAACTAAACTAAATGCTTCATTCTTTAAGTTTGAGAGCACACGAAAAAATATATGCTAGTTTCAATCAAATGACTTATATATTTATATGACTCTCAAATCCTTTTTTAGAGGAAATAAATCCTCTAAATATACGAGTTATTTTTAACAACTCAACAAACATACATATGTCCAACTAGTATTTTATAATAGTCCACATAATACTACCACACCTATAACAAACTATGTGAACAAATATACCAACACCCTTTCTTAGTTATAAACCTAACAGGTTTTGTCATTACAACAATTTGAACACAACCACCAACGCACATAAGCACTTCTCTGATGAATGTGGACATAGCTCTCTCACAATACAAAAAAAAAAGAGGAATAGTGTGGTCACACCCCTCCCTTAATGACAAAACCTGAAAGTATGCCTAACTTATCCCTAAATTTTACAAATTTGAATTGATTGGGCAGTTTTGTCATTATGTCAGAGACCTGCTCATCAGTTGGACAATATTGAAGACAGGCTGCATTGTGGGTTGTAAGCTGCCAGATATAATGATGATGAATTTCAATAATTTTGGTGTGGGCATGATAAATTGGATTCTCAGCCATCTCGAGAACACTTTGATTGTCATAAAGAACAAGTATTGGCTCACGTTGATCTATGTGAAGATCATAAAGAACTTGACATAACCAAACAACTTCACATCATGCACTACATGCTGCTTTATATTCTGCTTTTGTAGATGATCGTGCAACAGTATGTTGTAATTTTCTTTGCCAAGAAATAGCTCCAGAACCAAGTGAGAAAACATACCCAGTAGTCAATTGACAATCGTTAATGGAACCTACCCAAATTGCATTTTTGTAACCACTCAAGTGAAATTCATCAGTATGCTAATTCAATTTACCAAATTTGGGGGTACCCTTGATATATTTCAAAACTTGTTTTGTTGCAAGCTAGTATTATGTCAATGGGTTGGACATGAATCAAGACAAGTAGCTAACTACAAAACACATGTTTGGTCTGGTAGTAGTATGTAATGTCCCCGTTTTTTGGTCTTTGAGATTAGCTTATTTTAGTGACCTCCGTAAGCTAATTAGGGTGTCAGAGGGGGTCGTTTGGAAGAGCCAATGGTTGGTCTCCACTCTGGAAATTACAGATGTCAGGATTGCTCGTTGTTGGGGTCAATTGGGCCGACTTACTATTTTGGGTAAGTCACCTCTTGTCAGTTTCTATTTCTGGATGGTGGAACTCAGTGTCTAGTGTTCAGCATGATGTGGAGATGGATCGATTGGATTAATTAAATCTTCCGTATTTAATTAATCTTGGAGTTATAAGTTATATCGTTAATGATTAATGATATCTTATGTTTTAATACGAGACTTTATTATTTAAGATGGATATCATTAATTTGGCTTTTATCCTAAGTTTGGAGGGAGTAAGTTTTAAGTTATGTGAAGTGTGTGGATGAAGACTTCAAATCGATGCTTCAAGAGGAAGGCGGAGCCACTCTAATATATTGGTTTCAAAAAGCAAAGAAGGATTATCTTATGCATATTTATGAATTTCTGGAATGAAGAACTAGTTTGAGGGTTTGAAGAAATATCAAGCTTATCGAATTGTAAATTCGATGGAGTGGTTTTGGCACTTTTAATTGGACTTCTGATTGTCCAGTGAATAGTGTAAGGGTGACATTTGTGGTGAAAGATTGCAGAGTTTTTGGTTGCGTTAATTACAGAGGAGGCTGAAGTTTAAAATCTGAGAACATTGCATTGTGGGTGAGAAGAAAGAGTTGAATTCTGCCTTGGCGTCACCTTTCCTCCATAGCTCCTGCCGCTGTAGAGAGTCCAGCATGTCTGCAGTAAAACGCGTGGAGGAAGCAATGGAAAACGAGCTGCATGTGTATGCTGCGGCTAGCATATAGACAATGCGGCCAGCAGCGTTTTAAAGAATACGTGGTAGCAATTAAAGGTAGCATTTAAATAATCACTGGTTATTTTTAATGGATCGTAATGCAGTGCGATTTGATATAGCATTTTATAATGGTCTTTAAAGGAGTTAAGCTTTGTCCTGGTGAAATTGCTATTTGACATTTATACATTGGAAAATGTTTTAAAAAAAATTTATATATTGATTTCAAAAGAGAAGTATAGTTTGTATTATCTTGTGAAGTGAATTTGGCTTGAGATTGCAAAGAAGAGCTAGGAAGGCCCTTTACAGTGGTATCAGAGCAATTTTCTTGCCAGTCTGCAGGGAAGTGGGTTTTAAAAAAAAAAGTTAATGCAGAGGGATAGATATATTCCAGGCTTCCATTATGCTCGCAGAGGTAGAAATTCTCCTCCGCCTGGTGACCAGGAACAGGAAAATATGGAAGACAGAATTCCGAATAATACAGGTAATGATGATGATAGAGAGTTGACTATAGTATTCAGAAATATTGCTCGCAGTCAGCAGGAGTTGGCAGCTGGCCAACAACAAATGACTACAGTCTTGCAGAATCTTTCAGATACCTTGCAGCGTACTACCTTGCCTCGGGATCAGGGCAGGGACAAAGATCACAGGAGTGTCTCAACTAGTTCACACAGATCTAGGATTGCTCTGACAGGTACATAGGATAGGCCTTTGCGTCCTACCTTCTTGAGACCTGAGATCGATGTTATTTCGATGATGAAGTTTCTTTTGCTAACAATTTATTAGCTTTGCACACTGAGTGGGATGCTTTACCACCTGAGGTAAAGCAACATCTTAATTTTGACAGGTTCATGACTCAGAAGAGAGAACGTTCTAAAGGTAGAACTGATGGGAGATAGAGACAAGTGAATCAGGAATTGAAACAGGCAACCAACAAATTGATGTTGACACACTTTGATGGGACTGGGAAGATGACAGCCAGAGCTTGGAATCACAAGCTCAACACTTATTTGACGTTACGTCCTATGTTTGAGGAGGATGCCATCAGGTTTGTTGTTTTGCATTTAGATGGTATAGCCCATGACTGGTGGTACCATGGATTGGTCTCTTTACATCATGATCAGATCATCCCCTACCAGGAGTTTGTAGATGGTTTGGTAGAACGTTTTGATCAGAAGGATCCAGAAACTTATTTCCAGGACCTTTCTCAGCTCAGGCAGACCGATAGTTTGGAATCATTTATTGCTGAATTCTTGAGACTCTCTGTCATGGCTCCTAATATGACAGAGAGACGATTGGTTATGTTGTTCACAGAGGGATTACAGGAACCCTTAAGGGGTGACTTAGAGCATTTGATCTTCAATTCCTACAAGGGGCCATCAAGAAAGCTAGGAACATGGAGCTTACAGCCTCTAAAGGGCAAGCACAACCTAAATCTACTAGTTTATCCGCAAATGATGTACCTCCACCAGTGGTTGATGAAAAAAAGAAATCTGTTGGGAAATATGATGAGGCGACTCGTGAGGATTTGAGGAGACAACTGTGTTTTTGGTGCAAGGAGCCTTTTAACAAAGAGCACAATTGTCCCTTAAGGCCTAAGAGTAAGGCAAACCGTTCAATGTGGGTGTACTATGATGAGGTTGAGGCTGAGACTTCTCATCAGCTTGCTGATTCAGATATTGATGAGGGCCAGAGGTCTCTATTGAGTTTGGTCCCGATGCCAAACTATCTCCCATAGTGTTGTCCATTGTTGTGCCACTTCCCACTTCTTTCAGGCTGAGGGGATTAGTGGAAGGACAACCTTGTATTTCTATATTGGATACTGGAGCTACACAATTTCATTCATGAGAAAGTTGCTAGACAGTGAGGTCTTCAGGTAGAGGAGTTTGCGGGATTTCGAGTTAGGGTGACCGATGGTTATACCCTTACCTGTACCAAACGCATTAATCATCTCTCTTTGTTCTTTGGTGATTACGAGTTGAAATCTGATTTCTATGTGCTCAATTTGGGAGAGATGGATGATGACATGTAACGGATTGAATGTTTGATAATATTAAGTTGAAGATAATGCAAAGCATTAAATCAGTTAATGGTTTGTATTGTCATTGATGTCAACTTGATATCATCTGTACGGTCATGTACATAATGCCAAAGACTTCAGAGAATCAATAGAACAAAGGTTATCCTTTTAGCAATGCATAAAATTCAAGTATTCACTAAGTGATAGACAACACCGACGGAGTGCACACCATCGGTAAAGGCAAAGAAGAAAAGTCACAGTGATATCCGACGAGCAGAAGACAATGTTGCCCGACGAAGAAAAACCACAGGATGCCCGACGAGCTGAAAACAGAGTTGCCCGACGAGTAAAAATCTAATGATGCCCGACGAACGGAGATCCCGAAGCTAACTGGAGTCATGCCGACGGAACTGTCAGTTGTCATCGACAACTAACTAAAGAATTGACCGACGGAACAGAGAGTTCAAAAAACGACAAAATATCTAGTTGGCAAGAGCTAAAGATAGACTTAACTGATTGTTTTCTTTGTTTTATTTGACCAGAGTTAAGTAATTGATTTAAAGAAGATTTGTACAGTTGACAAGAAGATAACTACAAGATAAATCAGGAGTTATGCTTTAAATCAAATTGGCTGGATTTTTTTTCACGCCAAGAATCAAGAAACAGTGAAAATCATGTCTATATAAGAGACAAGCTTAATTCATTTTCGTATCATCACATTCACAGAAAGGGGATTAAGGGAAGTGAATGAAAAGAGGATGCTGAAGAGAAACTGATGAAGAAGAACTTCATACAGTCCTGATCAATCAAGCTGAAGGAGAGCTAAAGAATTCTACAGACACCGACGAACAGTAAAGCACAGCATCACAGAGCAGAAAGTGTGGAGCAAAAAGAATTGAATTGATACATTGATCAGAGAGGTAATGTACTTAAATAGATCTGAAAATCTGCAATTCAAAGTTCCATTAGAAACAGGTCATAGTGTTTCAGTTTAACCATTGAAGCATCAAGTCTCTTAACAGAGGACTTAACAGTCTTCTATATATTGAGGTACATCCCAAGGAGTGTCAAAAAGGTTGATTCATGAAAGTAGCATTGGACTTGCCCGATACCTATTGACAGTCTAAGAAGGAGGTTGATTCAAGGATG
>MU225083.1:324528-363833 GCA_018584345.1 Thuja plicata | reverse complement strand
TATTATTATTTGGGAATTCAATTATGGCAGATGATAGGAGATTTATGCCCGGTAGGCATTACCACCGGAGAGGTCATTCACCCACACTAAATGAAGAGGATGCAGATATTCAGTTTGGCACAGTGCTTGGTGGTGATGCTAATAATCTAGGTGGTTCAGGTGGTTCAGCAAGTACTGCACGACCCACAGCTACCACTGAAGCAGATATAGACAGAGAGGCTAGGGAGACCTTTAGGAACCTAGCAACAGGGCAACATCATGTAGCTGATGTATTACATGAGCTTTCTGACACCTTGAGATGGATGGTATTACCGAGGGACCAGAGTAGGGGGAGATCACATGATGCTTTTGTCACATCACATAGATCACGGATTGATGACAGGCACAGGGATTATGAGCATAGAGCCCAGAGAGATGGCAGAGCAGATAGGGCAGGTGACAGGGGAGATCAGTTCAAACCCCAGGGGCCCAAATTTGTGAGACCGGAGGCCGATGCAGTCAGCACTAATGTTGAGGATGTCCCCTTTGCCGATGCAGTCAGCACTAATGTTGAGGATGTCCCCTTTGCCGATGATATAGTCACTCACTATGCTAAGTGGGATGCCCTTCCTCAGGCCTTGAAGCAGAATTTGAACTTTGACAGATATTTGACACAAAAACGAGAGCAATCGAGGGGAAGGCCAACACAAGATAGACAGGGGATGGGACAGAATGATTTGAGACAGGTGGCTAGCAAGATGATGCTAGCACATTTCGATGGCAGCGGTAGGATTACTGCTAGAGCTTGGATCCACTAGCTCGACACCTACCTCGCATTGCGTCCTATTACGGAGGAAGACGCCATTAGATTCGCAGTTTTGCATTTAGATGGGACTGCACATGACTGGTGATACCATGGGTTGAGATCGCTACATCATGACACCTTGAGATGGATGGTATTACCGAGGGACCAGAGTAGGGAGAGATCACATGATGCTTCTGTCACATCACATAGATCACGGATTGATGACAGGCACTGGGATTATGAGCATAGAGCCCAGAGAAATGGCAGAGCAGATAGGGCAGGTGACAGGGGAGATCAGTTCAAACCCCAGGGGCCCAGATTTGTGAGACCGGAGGCCGATGCAGCCACCACTGATCTAGTGAGATACTCGATTGCTTGAGGACAAGCAATTTTGGGGAGGGAGGACTGTGATGTCCCCAATTTTAGCAGGTATTGGCAGTGGTATTGTCAACTCATTATCGCAATCCTCGTGAGTTGACGCCTGGTTTTGAGGGTCCCAGTTGGAAGACTTCCTAGTTTTAGTAAGACAGTTTGGTCAGTTTCTATTTCTAGCAAGGCAGTATCGGCAGTGGTCAGTGCTCTAGACTATATTCAATTTGTGCAGTTCTTTGGCTGGGGACTTACTATATCTAGTAAGTCTATTTTTGGCAGTGCAGTGGGTGGCTCTGGCAATTAGTCGTCACCTACAGCGAATGTTGGATTTATTGCACGAGCTCATATTTATTAATTAATTATTTATTAATTAATAATTAAAGTCATATTGTTATAATACTTTATTATAATAATGTTTTAGAAGTTGATAATTACAAGAGCTGTGAACTGAAGCTCTTTTTGGGAAACTGTGGCCAAGGATGGGTTATAAATATGAGCTCATTTCATTGGGATTGGCATTTGATTATTGATTAAACTTTTGACTTGGTGGCTCTGTGCCGAAATTTCTGAATTGTGCCCTTGCTGAAGTATAAGGGTTTCTGAGTTTTGCAAATTGGCAAATGTGCTGAGGTAAACATTTGCTACATCCCTCTACTATTTTGTTGTGGCTAAGGGAGAAGTTGATTTATTCTGAAAGTTTTGACTGTGCATTTGGAGATTTTTAATAATTAATTGGCACACTGAGGGTGAAATTAATTGCTAGATTGAATTCATTTGAACTGTGGCCTGCATTAAGAGGTCGATCAGATTGGAGCTTGCTGGAGATTGAACCAAAGATTTATTGTCTTTTTTATGACTTTGCAAATTGAGGAGAACTTCTGGAAATCGAATTCAAGGGTTTCATTGAGATTGGTTGAGGGCTGAGAACGTACATTCTCAGAATTTCATTGCACTTTGAACTAGTGGCTGATGCTAGTGAAACTGTGTTGCTGTGACGTCAACAATCTTGGTTGCTATTGTGTTTTAAGAAGCCGATTGGGGTGTGGAGACTTGTTCGTGGCTGAAGGTTTTGAAGCAAATTGTGGCGTGGGAGATCACAGCTACCAGCCACTGAATTCTAAGTATTTGCTGTTACAAATTGGCAGCCGTGAATGTCTATTGAGGCTGATTTATTTCAAACGCCTTGAAGTCATGGATGATTGGTTGGTATTCATTGCATTGTTCTGAAATACTAATTGTTTTAATGAAACGTCATATATGCAATGTGGATTTACAAGTGTTATTTGAATGAATTGAAATTGTTGATTCCTTTCCTGGCGGCAAGTACTTTATTTGAAAATACAAAATTGTGTAATTATTTAAGTGAAATTATCAAAAGCAATTACTTTCAGAGTATGAATAGATTTGCAGTCGAATTCTAAGTAAGAGCCAGGCAGGTTCATTACAATTTTCTACTAACGTCGGTTTCGCAGGAAATGTCACAAGGAGAATAATTAGGGACATTACAGATTTCACGAAGCAAGGACTAGTTTGGTCTTACCACAACATCAACATTGTCGTGCATTAGTAGAGTTAGAAGTAGAAGTAACCTAGATCTCTAAACCCTCATCTATTTGCATGCTTTACTTCAAATCATTGTTATAAGTATTTTGAATAGCTCAATTGTTATATCATTCACATTCATGAAGTTGATAGATTCTCTACAAAAAGAACTAACATAAGTCCCCAAGTGATTACCAGCAAATCACATCACAAAACTGAGTTACGTCCAACAATAGAAGGAACCTTGGGGTTGTCTTAGTTGATTGCATATTATCACATGTTTAGCATCTAAGCTTCCTTGTTCAGGAGAGGATTAGATATTTGGTGTTCATCTTGGAATACTAAGTGTTTTGTCCTACATGTTGGAGTGGTCGTAAAACTCACATCAACAGGACCCATCTAATTTGTGTTTCACCTTGTACACTCATTTGCAACCAATTGGCTTCTTTCCTTGAGGCAATTCATGTAGCTTGCATGAGTTGTTCTTTGTCAAGGCATCAAATTTTGCTTTTGTAGCAGCTTCTTGTTGATGATAGTGTTTGCACGCCACAAAATAAAATATACAGAGTATATTCCATCCTCTCATGTTAAAAGGAAATCTCAAATGCTTGTCTTTGTCAGGTCTTGACTTTCACTTAGATAGACTCAGTTGATGATGTGATATGCTAGTAATCACGAGAAGACTTACACAACTGTTTCTGGACAAAACTGCAACTCTCTCTCTTACTGAGTGGGGTTTCTCCTATAAGGTTTCCTAATGACAAGACTTCAGATTTTCTAGCTGTCCAAGCATTTTCAGATTCTCCAAAGCCTCTATAACACTTCCCTAGTACTACTAAACTACTTCAAAATAAATTGCAAAAGGAACAAAGGTTCAAAAAGCTATAATGTTATCCTAAACTAATGACTAGCTACCAACATTGAATGTTGGAATTCATAAAACCTGACTATGCTTTGTCGAATCAACATAACTAGACAAGGTCAGTGCAATCTTCAATGGTGATAAAAAACAATTTCAGATTGTTAGGCATCCATCAAACCCATAAAACATGCAATCTGATAGAAAACGTAACAATTGACCTAATTCTCATAAATAGAGTTCCGACTACCCATGCATCTACAAGATACAAATGGTATTGTTGATATGAGTTCTAGACCACTACAACATGCAGGATGAAACACTCTATGTTTTAGGATGAAACACCAAAACATTGAATCCCCTCTTGAACAAAGACACCACGTATGCTAAAGATTGCAAAAAAATACCATCGAGGCAACTCCAAGGTTCCTTCTAATGGTGGATTCAACTCAATTGTAATGATGTAATATGTTGGTATCACAGAGGGAGTTACCCTAGCTCACTTAGACTTGTCAACTTGATTTTACGAATGATATGGCTTTATGAGTGCAATGAAATATTTTGAGTTCCAACTTGCGAAATGAAGTCTAAATGAACCTAAACTCATGAATCTAAACTATTACTTTAAGATGCAAGAGATCATGAATACCCTTGTGACTCTACTAGGTTTGGTCTTGTCATCAACTCCACCAAACTAGTGCAATCTTCTAAGGTGAAATGAAAGATCTTCAAACTACCACCATTACATCAATACCATCAATGAATACATATCAATGTGCAAGTAATAATCGAAGTTAATCTTATAATTGTGCCATTCGACCATGCAAGGAAAACTTACAACCAACAAGCAGCTAGTGGTTTGGTTTTAGCGAGTTCCACAAAGATGCATCCGCGATAACTTTCATCCAACTAAACTATTCAAAGAAAATTCTAAAATTAAGTACTTGAAAGAAAATTCTCCATCCTAAATGAGGAATGAAGGTAACCATGCAATACTCCAAACTTCACAACATTCACCATAAAAACCAATAATGAAGAAGGAATAATTTTGGCAGTATTATAGCAACAATTCTCCAGCAAATCTCTCCTTTACAAATGACAAGGCTTTTCCTTTTATAGTAGCTCCTAGTACAATGAGTTGTCAAGATCAATTCAAGATCAAGGGCCAAGATTCAGCCAACACAACCCTAGTCTACCTAACAGATACAAGCATTAAATGATAGTCAATTACAATTGGGCACCACCTTGTGGACCAGTAAGAAAATTGCAAAGCCTTCATTGACCAATGAGAAAATAAGTTAGGCAAAAGCTTATAGAAGAAGGCACCAATTAATGGGCCAATCAAAAATTTAAATTGTTTTTATGAGCCAATGAGAAGAGAGGTTAGGTAGAAGCTTATAGAAGAAAGCACCAATCAGTGGGGCAATAAGAAAACTACATTGCCTTGATTGACCAATAAGAGAATTCATGCGAACTCCATATGTACACTTGGCATGATTTCATTGAATGTATTTGGACACGTGCAACTAAAGCTTTCTGATTGGTTGAAGATGAGTGGGCATCACCTCAACATGCTTATTTTATAGGCTTGATAATGAAAATATCTCTTGATGATGAGAAAATATCTCTTAATACTCAACATTTTCAAGTCTTCAACTGCGATGGCTCATACTGTCAAATTGTTTCATCTTCATGCATTCTTTTATGTCCTTCGACGTCCTTCACCTTGAAATCTCCTTACTTGAATTTGCTTGTTCTTGAATTTCATTGCTCTTCATTCAATTGAACTTGGATTCCGGAAGGGAATTCAAGTTGATAATTCCACTTTACTTGTAACCTTAACCTTGTCCATTACTGGTTCTTTGTTCTCTATCCTTAGCTCCTTTACCCTTTCACTTCGATTTTTGCCATCCTTAGCTCTTGCCATATCAAACCTGCCACACAACATCATCAATTAGACATTGTATCTTGAGTTGTATTTTGGGTCAGAGATAGTGTGAAAACAAATGGTGACAATATATGCCATAGCACTAACTTAACCAAATTCTCAAATCTGAGATACATCATTGAACTCTCAACTTTGAATGTACAAACACTATCATGTGAATAAAAATTTCAGACTTGAACCATGAGATTTCATTTTAAATCATTATCCAATTAAGCACCCAAAACCATTTCATTTCATTACACCCCCTCATATGCACCAAACTTCATAGCTTGCTGAAGCTAAAATTGGAGTCTGAATGTTCAGGTTTGAGATATTCGATCTTCAATAAATCTGATTTTGATTATATCTGGGTTGCAAATGCCTCCTTGGCTTGATATTTGCTGATGGTAAAGTCTGATTCCAATCTGAAATCACACCACTTTGACATGTTCGATTTATCCCTTGCTCCAATTGCTGGTCAATATGTTTGATCTGAACTCTTAGTTTTTTATTTTCAATCTGTATATGCCTCTGGCCTGTACCTTGTCATAATTTGATCTGCATTTAATTTGCTTTCAAATTGGGTTGGGTGATGAAACGGTTTCAACACCCAACCTTTTATAGAGGTTTATGCTC
The DNA here is from genome assembly GCA_018584345.1 of Thuja plicata. Lineage (NCBI taxonomy): Eukaryota > Viridiplantae > Streptophyta > Pinopsida > Cupressales > Cupressaceae > Thuja > Thuja plicata. The sequence goes on along the minus strand of MU225083.1, from coordinate 357,713 downwards.
AAAAAACACCTCCTCTCATTGGGCCGACTTGGCTTGGGGAAGTAAAAATATAAATTAAAACCACCTCTTTTCATTGAGTTTGTAGCCCCTTATTAAATTAGATTTGTGCCTCTTCAAATTGAATTCATGGCCCCTTTATTAAATAAAATCGATTATCATTAGATGCTTGCCATGAGGAAATGTTTTCATTGTATCATTTAATGATTTTACCTCCAAGGCTAACCTGATTTGGAGAAACATAATTTAAATTTAAAAACACTTCTCCTTAAAATCATGGCTTTTCATATCAAGTTTGTGGCCCTTAATTGGATTTGATGAGATCATTTAATGGAAAAAATCTGATCCTTGTCCATATTCGATGGCCCTTAATAAATATGTTTATTTCAAAATTTAATGATTTTATCTCCATTTAGGGTCAACCTGATTAAATGATTGCTTGCTCGCATCAATTACTTGTCTCTCTGTCAAGGCCGACCCATACTTGGCCACTTTCATCAAGCTTATAAGCCTTCTCCCACAGATCGGAATTTGAGGTTTGATGTGGCAAGGCTTGCCTTATGATAGATCGGATTCTCATACTTCATGTTGCAAGGTAAATCGATTTTGCAATGTTTTGTATGCCTCATGCATCAAGACAAGCTTGAAACAAAAGCTTCATGTGGCAATTGCCATATGGATCATTGTATTCCACATGCTTATGTGTCAAGATGAGTTTAAAGTTAGCATGTTCTTGTGTCAAGCCTGGTCGGGAATGAAACCTTCTCTGGCAAAGAAAACTCAGAATTCAAAATTTCATATGCCAATCAAAATCATAATTCAAAGAGCTATATGGCCATGACAATTTGAAATCACCTTTCCTTGTGGTAACTTGACTTAGCCGATTGCAAGACTATATAGCAGGTTGGGTTTGAGAGCTTCATGTGTCAAGGTAAGTGCCACTTGAAATCATCATGACTCATGAGGATGTGGCAAAGCTCTTCAAGGCTGGTCGGGTTTGAACTTTGAAGGTCTGATGTGGAAAAGGAAACAAATTAGCAATCATGCCTTTTATATGCCATCTTAGAGATCAGAATTCAAACCCTGATGAGATAAGTATAACTCAGAAATTAGACCCCCATGTGCCAAAATAAAATCAGAGATTTCATGTCCAAGTGTCAATCTGATTTGGCAATTTCCAGCTCAAAGACAAAATTGGATTTTCATTCTTACATGGCAAAACAAAGTTCAGACTTCACAATTTGATGTACCAATTTAAAGATCAGATTTGCAGGATTATCAAGCCCTAAGTTGTCAAATACCATTCGGAGTTCAGGCCCTCATGGGGCAGGTCGGAAATAAAGGCTTCATGTGGCAAGGTGCCACATGAAGGCCTTCAGATTCAGTTTTGTCATGTGGCAGGCATGTTGTATTTGTTGAAGTGATGTGGCAAGTGCTGCCAAATACAGTTCGGAATTGATGAGCTCATGTAGCGAGTCCCTGAATGCCACTTGGATTTGTCATGCTCATGTGCCACATGAGGCAAGTCAGAATTTTAAGATTGATGTGGTAGGGTGCCACAGGAGACAACATATGTTTTTCATACCTTTGAGTACAGGCTCGATGCTTTCCATTTAGAAACAGATTTGTCCTCAATCGAACCTTGGCACTTTTTAATGCAATTGATTGAACTTAGGCTCAAACACTTGACCTTGCCATTCCATTTCCATACTTGATCAAACTTGACTCTTTTTGGTTGCCCTTAAGAATTTCAATTTCAAGAGACTTGGAAAACTTTAAACTACTGCCAATCTACTCTACCAGCTAAACCTACTAATAGCAAAAGAGAAAAGAGGGGGTTCCCATGCCCAATGGGGTGATGGTGTGAAGACCTCACAACAGGTATGAACTTGGGATTCCAAAAATATCAAATCAAATAACTCTTCATGAACTTAATCTAACTAAAATACAATAAAATTGCCGTTGGGAAGGTAGAACCATGCACACTAACAAAGTAAACACAAGAGTTTCACCAAGTCAACGATTATTCTGCATTCACTTCACAAGCATTACAATAATTCACAAAACCTTCTTACAAAATGTGGAAAGGCATAGGCTTTTTATAGTTTTTACATTTTGAATCAATGGTTGGGATTAAATCCTTTCAAGGGCCAAGATTTAGTCTTTAAAAACTCCAAGGATTTTAAAATAATATTTTCTACCAACTCCCACTACAGGATGAAATAGTTGTGCCTAACCCGACAAAAAGACAAAAAGGTGATAACTGGAAAATAATAACTATTTTTAACATTATAATATTATTTTAATTTGTCAAAAATGTTATTTCACAATGCACAATATAATATCCCATTCCATGAATGTCAGATTTGGCCATTCATCTTGTCCAACAACTCTCTTGTTTTGCACATAATCCTTGAAACTCACTAATATTGGGCTTCATTCAGCCTAGGAAATGTTATAAATGGTGTTGATCTTCAAATGGTAAGAATCTAGACCCTTGTCAAATTCCACGAGCTTAGCATCCCATTTGTCCTTATTCTCATTATACTTGTCAATAACTACATATTTGGATGATGCTTTTCTCAAAATCTTCTCTAAGAATGATGTGTCAGGTTTGGGTGCAGCAATTATTTTCCATTCTTTCCTAATTGACATCACCTTCATTCTTTGTACCTATTCCCCCACAATGACTTTGAGGAGATCATAGCATTTGTCCTTAATACCTATAACCAATTTGTAATGTCTCGTCTTGTCTCCTTACATAAGTTCCCTGCACAACCATCATTAGTAGAAAATAATATATAATATTCAACCCATTATCTCTATATTTTAAGTAAGGGGGATTTGATCCTAAGACCTGCCTCTAGGTCGGGCTTCACAGGATTCCAGGTTCTCCGCTTGAAGGATATATAATCCATTCTAAGCAACCCGAACTATCGACACGTCTTCCCATAGAGCACTGCTCCTAAGGTTCTCTTGGAAACAATAGATGTTATCCAAGCCTACGCATATGCATATGATTGATATCAGTATATATACTACCTACACGAGATTATAATGATCTCGAGACTAAGGAAACTATAACAATTTCCATTAGTCCCCTCCAGATAAAGGATCATTTCTTAATGAATATAAACTTCATTCCATATGATCGCTATATCATCATACTAGTTAATGGATATACATATAAATGTATAAGTAAAACAGGAATTTTATCCCAGAATGCTGAATAAACATTAATTATAAAAATCAGAGTATAAGCCTCAGAATTATGAATTATCCATTTATCATTTAAAAATCAGAGTTATAGGGAATTCTGAATAACCATTTCAACATTATATTATGTGTGTGTGTGTGTGTGTATCACACATATATATATGAATATACTTTAATTGACAAGGATTCCAATATTATATATACTCAGGAAACTATTGTTTATAAATAACGAGATCATTATACATACCTGCGATAATCTTTACCGCTGCACGTTTTGTTTATTGTTTTTTAATTCTCCTTGTCCTCTTTTTGTTTTCATCCCCTCTCATTCGAATGAGAGTCCACTAATATAGGCCTGTCATGAGGAGGGAAGTCACGCCCCCTCCCATGCCGGCGTTTGACCATAGTGTCCCTTCGTGAGGGGGGTGCGACTATGGTCGCACCATTTGAATGCTGCGACTATAGTCACAGCCTCCTCACGGGGTATTGTTATATATTATTTATTATTATTAATTTTTATAATTCTTTATTATACGTGATTTATATACATATCTCCTTTTTTTATATGTATTTCTTTTTCATTTTAATGTACATAAATATATTAACATATATATTTATTAAGGGTAAATCATTATATTTATATGTATGTATATATAATATATATACATATTAATATGTTTGTATATATTAATGTGTTAATCTATTTCTTAATCATTAACATTAATATGCATCATGTATTTATTATATTATTAAAATAGTTCGATTAATATTTAATCTCACATAAGCAATAGTACAATGTATGTATAATTCATAGAGTAATGGTATTACCTGTTGGTTAAATATTTTGCAAGTCACTAATACAACAACTTAGCAATATGTGAAATTTATTTCTCCTCTCAGCAATAGGGGAGGCTCTCTTCTTACCGCAGGTGGCTTCAATAAAAACTGAACTGTAATACAAAGAGTTCCTCTTGCTACAGTGATACTGGTGGCTTAAGAATTGACGTAAGAACAATGCTTAAGACAACAATCTACTTTAACTAAAATTGAAACAAATATAAGAGCATAAATTCTCCTATATCTACTTCAGATGATTATCCTAAAACCAGGATAAACGAGAAAGCACAAAGTCTTTCACAGAATACCCTTTATTTTAATAAAACTCTATTACTTAAGCTCAAAGTCTTCAGCTTCGAGTTGTTGCAGCCACTACTATTTATATTTATCCTGATTTTTGAAGCACAAAGTCTTCAGAAATTCGAATCAAAATGCTCCAATGATCTACACAAGACAACTATTGATTTGAAAAAGGAATAACAAATGCATCATAAGAATACATTCATCAATTTTCAAGATCGACAACACAAAATTTGCTAATCCCTATTCCTTTATTCAATTGCTCAGCTTTGCACAATAAAACTCAAAGTTTTCAGAATACAAGAGATTTGCGTATAGTTTTCTTGAACACAACAAAAAATGAAAAATTACAATAGGTCTCACTCCTTTATATAAGAAAAGGAGGAGACGAAAGTGGACAAGAAAGGAGAAACCCTTAACCACTTTGACTTATTCAATGCTTATCCCTAACTAACTAACTTTGACTTATTCAATGCTGCAGGACCTAATGTGCTTACAACATGATTACATGGAACTACTTTGCATGTGATACTATTGCATGCAATTAAATTATACAATCTGTCAAAAATTCTACACCAAAACTTACAAAAATGAAGTGTTCTAAAAACACTTCAAAGAAAATTTATACAAGTCTCGAACTGGCAAAGAGACTTATGAATCACGGATGGATCCGGTGCCCCTGTATGCTGAGCAATAGTCGCAATCTTGCGTGCTACACTTGCTGCCTTTGAAACCACACCATTGTATCCATCAAGGTTATTTTGTAAATGATTCAGGACACTTATAAAACCTGCTAATTTGTCCATGGAGTTCAAACTGAAAATATCAATTTCAAGCTCTTGACGAATGATTTGTGCAAATCCTGTCATAGCTTGTTCTTTTGCTACAAGTTCACCATATCCAGCCATCAATTTACATGTCCACTCCTCAAAGGTTTTGACAATGATCCTTTCCTGTTCTTTGCATAACTGTATGGCTTCTTGGACCTCTGTTATCAAGTTTTTCAAGACCTGCTCCTTGTTAACCATTTGATCCAAAAAGTCAAAGTACATCTCTTTTGAAGAGATTATTTCATATGCACATAGAACATCAAAATCAGCCTCCGCCATCTTCTTCCACACCTCTAAGTCTTCACTTAGAGTTTTTGATTGTTGATCAAAAAATGTAACCAACTCATGCAATTGGGTGACGTCTTCTTGATATTCCTGAACACTTGGTAAGCATCTTTGATGACCAAAACCCCTTGTATTTCTAATTGGCTGCCCCAATCATCTAACACTTTTACCCTTTTCTCAAGTCGCACTATGTGTTGTTGCGTCTCCTCCGAAAGCAAATTATCCTGCTGAGAAGAACTTCTTTGTTCAAGAGCTTCACGGAGACAAGCATTCTCCTCTTTGAGCTGATGCTTTTTCTCCCAAAGCTTATCGGACCTCTTGGTAAGTTGATCCATTGCGTCTTGAGCATCCAACTAACACCCCAATAGTGTTTGTTTACCAAGTTCAATCCTAGTGATTTTGTAGTCTGTTGTTTGAAATTCTTCAGTTGGCTTATCTAAAAGTGCTTTAGCTACCTCAGCATACTTAATCTTTTGTTCGTCAACCATGACCTTGGAGACCACTTTTGCCTTCTTGTTCTTCAGAACCCGAGTTTTGTTCTTTGTTGCAAGATCAAACTCTTCAAGAGGAACCTTTAGTTTCTTTCTCTTTCGAGTAACAACACCCAACCATGGAGGCAAGATGAAGGAGGAAGGGGAACCGTCAGTTGTAATCATAGTTGTTACTGGCTCTGTTTGCGAAGTAGTGGGTCAGTCAAGACAGGTGCTTCAATCTGAATTGCTACAGAAACCGAGCTCCCTTGTGCAACCTCAGCCACGAACAACTCAATCTATGCGGATGTCTGATCAGTATCCGTCATGAGTGCATCCAACTTAGGTAGATTTTCAGGATACTCATCAAAGATGTGTGACAAGTCATCCTTTTGTGTTGGGGCAGCAGAAGAGATAGGTGTAGCAGGTACTATTGCAGAAGAATGTATCAGTGGCATATACATAATGAAAGAATCAACATCTGTATCAAGTGGTGATATGGGAGCTTCCCCAGATTAAGGTGTTGATCCATGCATCGCTTGTATTTCATCTGCCTTTTGTGATTGTGGTATTTCTGAGCGACTGGATCCTCCAATTCATCCTCGCTATCTGAGAGTTGGATCATCTTAGGCCCTTCCGCTTTAGATGTGGGGCAACGGGTGTGGGAGCCTTGATCATAAGCTTCACTCGTTTGATAGCCAACTTCTGATCTCTGATGCAAAAGATTCTCCTTTTCCTTTTTCCCTAATTTCAGACTTTAGACCCACTGGACCAGCAAGATCAAAATCCCTACATGGCTTGATCTTGATGCTCTTCTCTCCTCTTCAACCAAATGTTAGTGTTGGTTTGATCTTGATGCTCTTCAAACCTCTCCTCTTCAACCAAATGGACAAGCTTCTTTCATAGACCAACATGGAGGTAGAATTGGTAAGTTCTTGATGCGATGTTTCTAATATTCTGGATCCAGAATATGGTTATCATCCTCTACACCATCAGGGATCTGAGCAAGATTGAAGTCCACGATCTGTTTGACAGTAAGTTAGTAGTAATCCATCTTGGAGATGTCTATCTCAGTACGTAGATCGATCCAGATATCTTTGAGACAATGAATGTGAATAAATTGTCTCCTATTCTTGTCATTCATGCCTCTCCAATCAAAGGAGCTCTTGGCCATGATTTTCTTTAGATTTATTTCTTGGCGTTCAAACTCCATGCACTTAGCTTTTGGCACCGTGTCTAGTGAATAAACCCCAATCCTTAATAGATCGCGTGAGGAGATAGCAACTCCAGGTCTATGCAACGTAGACTGATGAGCTTGAACTGCCATGAGCTGCCGAGCTAACTCCATCAAGATAATTTTATCTGTAGGATATCTAGGCAAGGTGTAGGGCTCTTCTCTGAAATATCCAACTCTCAGAAAAGTGAAATTTGGAAACTGTAGGAAGAAGCAACCATATTCACTCACTTTGTTCCAAGCTTCATCTAAAACTCTCTTGTTTAGGAGCTCTTTGTCAAAAAGGCACCTGAAATGCCCAAAGAACGCATCATGCACTCTCCGATAATGGATGTGACTTGGTCTTAGCGACAACTGATCAAAATAATCCCAAACAGGCACTTGAGATCGGTCCCCTTTGGTAGAAAGCCCTGAAAAAGATCCTAAAGCAGCAGCGATGTAGACCAAGTAGGAATTCATATGGAAAGTACCATTACTTGTGACTTGTGCCAGCTCCTCACAGAGTATCACTTATGAGTTCTCCCCAAAAGATCCTTTGCCTTGACTTGATGATGAGGGAGAAAAATTTGTACATCCAAGGCTCAAAAAGATTGGATTCCTTGAGACCCCTGATTCTTCTCAACAAAGTAATAAGGGCATGAATCTCCTCCTTGAACTTCGAGCGATGCATCCCCTTTGGCCATCTTGCAAGATTGGGCCTCTTAGTGATTAACCAGTTATCATATATGTACTTCATGCAGGATGACTTACCATTTTCCCAACTCTTAAGTGCTTTCTCTATGGTTAAATTCACCACAACTGGAGTTGGAGGAACTCTGAAAACCCGGTCAATAGTATCCGGATCCAGGCTGATTACAACTTTACCATACTGATACTTGATGATCCTGGAGGCAGGATCAAAGTTCTTTGCACACGCTATTACAAACTCGGGCTCCAGGGCTGCCGTAGGGAAAGTGGAAACATGATGGATATAGCTTTCCCTGATGCTAATCATGTCATCCTTTGTTGATGTGTCCACCCTCCTCAAAAATTAATCCATGTTAAGATGTCCAATTTCGGTATCTCAAATCTCATCCACATATGAAGTGATCCGAGATGGAGAAATTGAATTTTGATACTTATCATACCGCTCCATCTTCTTTTTATTCTTTCCTTTCGGAGATGTGGATCCTATTGGTGTTTTTTCCTGCTACCCTTAATTCTAAAAGATCACTAACTTTGGTTGTGACTGTCAAGGAACACAATGAAATCAATCGCTACTTCATCCACAAACAAGGACAAGAAAATCCCAACAATGACAAGGTCAGTTGACCTTCTACACTTCAAACTCCACGAAATTTGGGTGGGTATACCCTTCATCTACTTTCTCAAATAATTATTATACAATCTCTTCAGTAGATGACCACATGGATAAAATAGATAAACTCTAATAATTTATCTCAAAAACAAAGCATATGACAGTTTTATATTTCAATTTGTTTCACCATACTTTTCATGTATCCCCTATGACCAGTGCCTAATCCATTTGGGTTACAAAGTCACATGAAAACATAAAATATTTGATAGCACAATCCATTAATTGCTCAACATGGAATTTAAAGAAAATATGCCTTACTATAACTCTTTAAATTCAATGGATGAATATTATCAAATTTGTAACAAATGACAAACTCTACCAGTTAATTATCTCAGCATATTTAATTCTTTCCTTGAAAGATAGCAAAAGATAACAAACCCATTTCTGATAACTCAGAGAGAAAAATTGAGGTAAATCCTTGATTTGTATTTAATTCGTAAAGAGTCAGATGTGATACAAAGACATATTATCAAGATCTTACTACCAATTTACTATCAAAACACCTTATATGCTTCTCAAAGAATGCATAACTTCAATATGTATTATATTGTGTTTAACATAGACTGACATAACATCAAAAAATTGGGAACCCCTCACAAGTGATTCTGGAATTCCTTTTATAGCTTAAGGAATGCAACAAGCTACAGATGTCTTAGAACAAAAATTTACAACCAAAACAACAGAAGAGAAAGAAACAAAAACGGGAACAGATATTTAAATTTGAACTTGATCTTGGGAGATGCACTAAAATTGGACTTTGGCGCCTTTGTCCATTGGTATTCAGAATAACTTCATTGTGTGTCTTGAAGGTCATCCGCAGCTTCAACAACAAACTCAAAATGCCTTTGAATACACTTATCCTCCCTGTTGACATCGTCCAACCGCCAAGTCATCTAACTTATTGAATAAGACAAAAACAATTAGCTTGAGACCTTCTTGCCCGCCTTAAACACTTTTTCCCATCTGGCAACTTCCTTATCTGTAGGCCAACTTAACCCCTTTATAGTCTCTAGCAGCATAACTGACTCCAACCAACGAGCATCTATGGCAGCTCTTGCATCTTAAATGAATTTGATGAATAACACCTCAGCTCTGAAAAGGGAGTCCATTATCTCATTAAAACTGTAAATATCTATGTCCATGTCCATGTGGAGGAGCACTTCTGTATTAATCAAAATCATATCAAATTTTGCTCCCCATACATCGATTGATTTCAAATTGTTATCCTTATCATAAATAGAGCAAACAACAGAGTGGTCAGCTTCACCCAAAACAATCAATTTATCCTTTATCAATAAATCCTTTCCTTTGAAAATTCCAGTCAAGGAATTTACTGTTTCCACCATGCCCTTAGTTTCACTTACCTTATCAAGAAAATCATCCCTGTACTCCATGGCAGTGTCCAACTTCTCCATTAGCACATTCCTTCCAGCCCACTCATTATACAAAGGCTCCAATAGTAATAAAGCATCAACACAGACATTTTCAACGTTCTTCAAAGCAATATGCAAACTATGAACTATACCCATTTTACCTTTTAGGATATCAACCCTATGTTGCAATACTTCCATTAAAGAAGTGATTGCTCCCATATTTTTTGTTTCCTCAAGCTTCTCAATTCTGTCTGCATAATCTTCCAGTTTGGCCTTTTCTGCAACTGGGGTTTGCAAATCTGCAGAAAATGGGATTAAGTCTACCTGAACTTCAATCTCTGCATCAACCATAGCTTTATTTTCAGCATTTGCAGACTTCTCTTTCAACTCTCTTATCTTCTCTTCCATAGCCGCATTCTTCATTATCACCTCTTCATACTTCTTTGCAATAGAGATTAATTATTGGTAAGTCTCTGTGTGTCTGCATGACATATCAAGTCTGCTTTAGAATTCATAAAAGAAACCTGTGTCATGAAGGAAGCAATTTTAGTATCCCCTGTATTTTGCAGATTCCATATCATTCTATCATCTCTTTTCTCTTTATGAATATTTATCATATGAGTCTTCTGAATGGATGGGGCCAATGACCAAATTGCCAAATTCTTGGACTTCGGAGCAAATCCTGATCCTCTTATTATGTCACCAATCTGAAGCTCAGACCTTAACAATGGGTCTGGTTGCCTTCTTATCCGATCAATAATAAATGTGGACTGGAGAGCCCAATCTGGTAACAACAACATTCCACTATTTTTTACAAGCAATCTTGCTTGTTCCACTGTTATCTGTTCACTATCAGGGTCATATTTTTAGAGAGTTTTAACAATTTGTTCATTCTTTTCACTTTCTCCCTCTCCCATACCCAGATTACTTCTCAACTCATTCTGCTTCAATTTCAATAAAAAACTCTTGAACTCATTTGTTTTAACAAAATCATCATCATCCAAGAAATTATTGGACATCATTATTCTTTCATCTGTTGGAAAATCAAGAGGCAAATCTGTCTCTTCTGTCCCTTCCTGAGGTCCCTCCACTCCGAGTTTTTCTCTAATCTGATAAAAATATTTTCCCTGCTCCACAACAACTGCCCTTGCAGGATCTATTTTCAATATTGCCAAAGATTACTCAACCTTCTGCCTCTTTGCATGTGGCTCCTTAGTGGATTCAACTTCATCTCCACTTTCCACAAAATCCTCTTGTTGTTCAAAAGGCCTTTTACTTTGAGAAGAGAAGACATCTTCTGACCTATTTGTCTCAGCAGCCATTTCTTGCAGTTGTGGCATTTGTGCCATCAAGACCTCATAAGAAGTCAACATGCTTTCAATCCTCTTAAAATAGGACTCCTCAAGATAGAAACCTGAGAAATTTGGATCAATCTCTCTAAATTCAGCCTCAACCCTCATCAAATCATTCCATTTTGCCCTTCTCTCTTGGACAATACTCTTATCCATCAAATTTCTTACAACATCGTCATCGTCTAAGGGTTCATGATCTGCAATTTTGGCCCAAGGTGTCATTTGTTTTATTGCCACCTTTATAAAACCTTCTGGATCACAACATCTGGGTGTAATAGTGACCAGCCTATATTGCTTCAGAAAAACATTCATTTGATCAAAGGCCATTCTCCCAATAGTGAAACCATTCACAACCCATAGCCTAGGAAGAAAAGTACCTTTTCTATGTGGCTCCAAGAATTCTTTATCCACAAGAGTCAATTGCCAAATAAAATCCACGTAAGCAAGCCTAGGAGGTACAAACTGAAGTAAAATATGTGGAGGTTGTGGACACCCATATACCCTTATAATGGTAAAATTATTAAAAAAGTAGAAATCCCCCCAGTTATGTGAAATAGGCCAATTCAGCACAAAGTGTTTAGGTCTCAAAATTCTTCTTAACCCAATCACTAATCTTTCCTTTTTTGTTCCTAACATCTCTAAGATAGGCAACGCAATACAATTTTCAAAATACAGAAAAGAAGAAAGATAAGTATTGCTATCCCACACCTGAGTCCACCTTTGTACCGGAGATGATACACCAAGCTCTTCCTTGAGCAAAATAAGTTCTTTGTTGTAATGTCCCAGTTTTTTTGGTCTTTGAGATTAGCTTATATCAGTGACCTCCGTAAGCTAATCAGGTTGTCAGAGGGGGTCGTTTGGTAGAGCCATTGGTTTGTTTCCACTCTGCAGATTTCAAATGTCAGGATTGCTCTTTGTTGGGGTCAGTTGGGCAGACTTACTATTTATAGTAAAAAATTTCGTAGTAGTTGGGATTGCTATGTTTAGCAGAGCGTCTGTGCATTGGTTGTTGTTGACGCGGAATTACTTCTACAGAATCTCCAGTTTAAGGGATTTGCTAATTTAAGCAAGTCTAAATTGGTCTGGTTACTATTCTTGGCAGGGTGTCCGTTCAGTCAGTTGACAGAGCAGAGCAGTTTGATTGGCCCGGGTTGATTCTATTGTTAATTAATTAAGCTATGCTTAACTAATTATATCTTGGAGTTTATTTTATTTAAGTTGAATCATTATTATTTAATGATACCCTTGGACTTAAATATTAATGAAGGTTATATTATTTGAAGAATAAGTTTATATATTCAAATGATTATATCATACGTTTGGAGCTTTAAGTCATGAGATGAGTCAAGTTGAAGCTTTGTATTGAGCCTTCATGATGAAGTTTCAGATCTATATAGAGGCTTTCGAAATACTTCATTGGGGACATTATGATCATTTATACAACTTGGTTATGGAATTGCTATGGGTTTCGAAATGAAGGGTTTTGAGTTATTATGCTGTCTGAATTGGTAATTCAGAGCGGTCTCCAGCACTTTAAATTGGAACATAAATTTCTAGTGAATTGTGTAGTTGCAACTTGCTTTAGTTTTTCAGTTGGGTTCAATTCAGTAAAATATTTGCCCTAGACCAGAAGTGGGGTGTTGGATGCCATTAAAAACCAGTATTCAACGCTTTGAGAAAGGGAAGAAGGCAGTTTTGGTTCGTAAGTATTTGCAAAGTTCTTAAAACATCTTAAGGCTTTGTTCCTATAAGCAGCGGCCAGTACTAATGTTTGTTGCCTCCTTGCACAAGCCGCCAACATTCCTCTTGTTCAAGCCACCACCTATGCTAGCAGGTTGCGGCCACTCTGGGAAGTTGCGGCTAGAAGTTTTATGTATTGCAGCCAGTAGTCATATTCATTTTGGCCAGCATATTGAAGGGAGTTAAGAGGTAGTGTGTTTTCATGCGATCCTAGTTTGTATTGATGACAATTGTTAAACATTTGCATGATAATTTGGTTATGGATTATAGCATGGCCATCATGTAGTTTATGAATGTTCAAAATCTTTTTAGTGCAATTTCCGTCTTATTGCAAATATTGGGAAAATACAAAGAAAGTATATATTTGCAAAGAAGATCTTTTAAAAAATGATTACTTTCTAGTCTCTAGAAGAATTTTGCAGTTGATAATAGCGATAGAGCCAGGCAGGCTCATTACAGAGGCATCTGAGCCTTTTTCTTGCCAGCCTGCCGGGAAGTGGGATTTTGTTTTAAAATTTAATGCAGAGAGATAGATACATTCTAGGCTTCCATTACGCTCGCAAAGAGAGAAATTCTCCTCCTCCTGGTGATCAGGGACAGGGAAATATGGAAGGAAGAATTCCAGATAACACAGGTTTTGATGAAGATAGAGAAGTTAGGACAGTGTTTAGGAATATTACGCACAGCCAGCAGTACTTCGCAACTGGCCAACAACAAATGGCTAATGTATTACAAAATTTGTCTGACACCCTCTAGCGCATTACACTGCCACGCAATAAAGGCAGGGACAGAGATGCACAGAGTATTTCAGCGAGTTTTCACAGGTCCAAAATTGATTTGACAGGTACACAGGACAGACCTCTACGTCCTACCTTCTTGAGACCTGAGATCCATGTTGTTAATTTCGATGATGAAGTTTCTTTTGCTGACGATTTATTAGCTTTGCACACTAAGTGGGATGCTCTTCCACTTGAGGTAAAGCAACATCTTAATTTTGACAGGTTCATGACTCAGAAGAGAGAACGTTCTAAAGGTAGAACTGATGGGAGACAGAGACAGGTGAATCGTGAATTGAAACAGGCAACCAACAAATTGACATTGACACACTTTGATGGGAGTGGCAAAATGACAGCCAGAGCTTAGATTCACAAGCTCGACACTTATTTGGCTTTATGTCCTATGTCTGAGGAGAACGCCATCAGGTTTGTTTTGCATGTAGATGGTATAGCCCATGACTAGTGGTACCATGGGTTGGTCTCTTTACATCATGATCAGATTGTTTCCTATTAGGAGTTTGTAGATGGTTTGGTAGAACGTTTTGATCAGAAGGATCCAGAAACTTATTTCTGAGATCTTGCTCAGCTCAGGGAGACCAGTAGTTTGGATTCCTTTATTGTTGAGTTCTTGAGACTCTCAGTCATGGTTCCCAATATGACTGAGAGACGATTGGTTATGTTGTTCACAGAGGGATTGCAGGAGCCCTTAAGAGGGTGACTTAGAGCATTTGATCTTCATTTTTTGCAAGGGGCCATCAAGAAAGCTAAGAACATGGAGTTTGCAGCCTCTAAAGGGCAAGAGCAGCCTAAATCTACTACTTTATCAGCAAATGAGGTACCTCCACCAGTGGTTGATGAAAAGAAGAAATCTGCTGGAAAATATGATAAGGCGACTCATGAGGATTTGAGGAGACAACTATGTTTTTGGTGCAAGGAGTCATTTAACAGAGAGCACAATTGTCCCTTAAGGCCCAAGAGTGAGGCAAACCGTTCTATGTGGGTGTACTATGATGAGGTTGAGGCTGAGACTACTCATCAGCTTGCTGATTCAGATATTGAGGAAGGCCAAAGGGTCTCTGCAGAGTTTGGTCCCGATGCCAAATTGTCTCCTATCGTGTTGTCCACTGCTGTGCCACTTCCCACTGCTTTCAAACTGAGGGGATTAGTGGAAGGACAACCTTGTATTGCTATATTGGATACTAGAGCTGCACACAATTTCATTCATGAGAGAGTCGCTAGCCAATGTGGTCTTCAGGTTGAGGAGTTTGCGGGATTTCGAGTTAGGGTGGCCGATGGTTATACCCTTACCTGTACCAGGCGCATTAATCATCTCTCCTTGTTCTTTGAAGATTACGAGTTGAAATCTGATTTTTATGTGCTCGTTTTGGGAGAGATGGATGCGGTGTCAGGGATGCTATGGTTACAGGAGATTACGGAATTCTGCCTTAGCTTGAGCGCGTTGGAGATGAGATTTGAGTATCAAGGTAGGAAGTATGTGTTACATTGCCTCTCTGAGGGGAGTCTACGCATTATGTATTCTTGTGCAGTAGATAGGGAGGATTCACGGAGGCATGAACCCTTTCAAATAGAGCAGGTTACACATCATGTCTCTCACTGTACACAGTTTCGTAGCTCAAATCAACAGTTGGGAGCAGTTAACTTTGTGAACAATCCCTTGTTTGATATGTATGTCACTATGTCTTATGACAATCCGTTGTTCGAGCTCCGTGATAACCCCTTTCAGGTGATGAGTGGTGATGACGACGTTGCTTGGGAGCCTATCAGTGCACCGGGTTATCAGACAGTTTCTGTGGGTTGTCAGACAGGGTTTGCTGAGTAGTTCCCAGAGGTGTACACAGTGAGGAGTGCATACAGTTTAGCATTTGATCCTCATGTTCGGGATATCTACCAGTTGCAGAGTACATCAATGCATCTGTTTGACGATTGGTATGATAGTTTAGTTGGCGTGAAGATTGGGGGCAAGTCCAGTTTATCGGTTGAGTTACTTCTGTATGGTGTTTCTGGTTCAGTCTCATCGGTTCGAGTGTTAAGTTCAGTTTCTCAGACAATGCTGATTGTGTTGTGGATGTTGGAGATATTTTTACAAGAGTTTGGTTATGACAAGAACATTACACATGTTTATCCATGGGATCTGGGTGGACTATTCTGTTGTGTTAATTTTTTATGATTGCTTGAGGACAAGCAATCTTAGGAAGGGAGGACTGTAATGTCCCCGTTTTTTTGGTCTTTGAGATTAGCTTACATCAGTGACCTCCGTAAGCTAATCAGGTTGTCAGAGGGGGTCGTTTGGCAGAGCCATTGGTTGGTTTCCTCTCTGGAGATTTTAGATGTCAGGATTGCTCTTTGTTCGGGTCAGTTGGGCAGACTTACTATTTATAGTAAGTGTTATTTCTCGTAGTAGTTGGGATTGCTATGTTTAGCAGAGCGCCTGTGCATTGGTTGTTGTTGCGGAATTACATCTGCAGAATCTCTCGTTTAAGGGATTTGCTATGTTTAGCAAGTCTAAATTGGTCCGGTTACTATTCTTGGCAGGGTGTCCGTTCAGTCGGTTGATAGAGCAGAGCAGTTGGATTGGCTCAGGTTGATTCTATTGTTAAATCTTGGAGTTTATTTTATTTAAGTCGAATCATTATTATTTAATGATACCCTTGGACTTAAATATTAATGAAGGTTATTATTATTTGAAGAATAAGTTTGTATATTCAAATGATTATATCATAAGTTTGGAGCTTTAAGTCATGAGATAAGTCAAGTTGAAGCTTTGTATTGAGCCTTCATGATGAAGTTTCAGATCTATATAGAGGCTTTCGAAATACTTCATTGGGGACATTATGATCATTTATACAACTTGGTTATGGAATTGCTATGGGTTTCGAAATGAAGGGTTTTGAGTTATTATGCTGTCTGAATTGGTAATTCAGATCAGTCTCTGGCACTTTGAATTGGAACATAAATTTCCAGTGAATTGTCTAGTTGCGGTTTGCTTTAGTTTTTCAGTTGGGTTCGATTCAGTAAAATATTTGCCCTAGACCAGAAGTGGGGTGTTGGACGCCAATACAAACCAGTATTCAACTCTTTGAGAAAGGGAAGAAGGCAGTTTTGGTTCGTAACTATTTGCAAAGTTCTTAAAACGTCTTAAGGCTTCGTTCCTATAAGCCATGGCCAGTACAAATGTTTGTTGCCTCCTTGCACAAGCTGCCAACATTCCTCTTGTTCAAGCCGCCAACATTCCTCTTGTTCGAGCCGCCACCTATGCTAGCCGGCTGCAACCATTCTGGGAAGTTGCGGCCAGAATTTTTATGTATTGCGGCCAGTAGTCATATTCATTTTGGCCAGCATATTGAAGGGAGTTAAGAGGTAGTGTGTTTTCATGCGATCCTAGTTTGTATTGATGACAATTGTTAAACATTTGCATAATAATTTGGTTATGGATTATAGCATGGCCATCATGTAGTTTATGAATGTTCAAAATCTTTTTAGTGCAATTTTCGTCTTGTTTCAAATATTGGGAAAATACAAAGAAAGTATATATTTGCAAAGAAGATCTTTTAAAAAATGATTACTTTCTAGTGTCTAGAAGAATTTTGCAGTTGATTTTAGGGAAAGAGTTAGGCAGGGTCATTACATTTGTCCATCCGGTCACTATTGAAATATAGGATCAGGTGCATCAATATGGAATAATGCTTGAAAGAGACAATACTATCATCTTTCTGTATTTAAATCAGGGCTTCATGAATTTGATTGACAACATATCCCACATAGTCATAGTCAGTGTTTACTTTTGGATATTGTATATTCATGGCCATCATTAATAAATTAGCAGGGACTGTGCCCTCTCCATCAAGACCCAACACTTTGCATAACCCATACACCGTGCATTGCAAATAGAAGTGAAATTTGCCTAAATCATAAGGCACATTCACATCAGCAGGAACTGGAATCAAGTTTTTATTAACCCTAGGCATGTACCTAGGGATAGCATGCTACTTTATCACTGTTTTGTGGGCCTCATAATTTCTCTTCTCTTTCTCTAAATCAATCTTCGTACAAGTGGCAGCAGATATATGAAATGCTTCCACAAAACTCGTTATGTTTATACTTACCAGGGCCGACTTGTTCTTTCTTCTGATAACCCTAGTTGTAGAATAATATGCCTTCGCCAATTCTCTTACTAAGTCCACATCCATGTACACATCAGGAACAACCATCTTTGCCATGTTCATCTCCCATGGATTGGACATTGGAATGCCCTTAACTCTTTTATTCCAGAAATAATTGAAAAGGAAAGTCTCAGAGGCATTTGGGGTTTCTGGATTTCTGCATTGATCACACCCATCTTTCCATGCATATTCGTTTGCAAACAAGTTGTTTGACGTTCCAGGTAAGAGGTCTATGAATTCCTCTAAATACTTCTTCACTTTCTTTTCTATCGCCTTAGAACCACCACTAGATGTAGCCTTGCTCATGTTCACAACTATCAGGAAGCACAATCAACCTGACAAATGAATTGATGCACTTCAGAACCAGCACTATCTCACAATTTTGACAACTTCAAACACCTTTCACATTCACACTAGGACTCTGAGAGCGAATCCGCAGTTGTGTCAAAATACTCAATACAATCATCCCTTATATAAATTCTTGAGCTCAAGATCAGAAGTTGTCATCTCAATCATTAATTTCACACATTCCGCCATTAATCCCTGCAACATAGCCGTGTGAATTAACTGGAGCTATCGTTGGCATGAATGCAAAATTGAAAATATGCCCTTTTGAAAATTATCAATGAAAGGTATGAACAAATCCACATGACAATTCCTGATTTGTTCAACCCCTCATTCCCTTGTTATACCTCAGCAATATCCCGGCAAAATCACTCAGACACGTGGCGTATTGTTGCTAATTCTCGGCCCAAATGACTACCCTTTATAACAGCTTGAGATCTAGCGACAAGCCGCTAATGGTCCAATCTTGTGCTCTCTACTTAAAATTGTTAAAGTTTCAGAACCTAGTGAGCTGATGAGCAAGGTCACCAAAACACCTATCGCTAACTCTCTAACTAAAAATGTTAAGACTCTTACCTCTCACGAGCTAGCAACCATTAACCCAAAACTGCTTATCGCCACTTCTCCAGCATTTTCTCTTATATATATTAACCGTCGTTAGCTGGCGATAACCTTTCATCACAACTTTTTTCCACATGGAAAGTATTCGCTAACTCTCCAATCTTAAAAGAAACTATCATTACAACCCGAGAGCTAGCAATGACCTGAAACTTAGCTTTAAATCTTCTTCGTGGCATTCACTCACCAATTCTCTAACTGTTATTGCTGACCATTTTAAACCCTCGCGACCTCGCGATAAGTGACTGCAAGCTGTTTAGTCGCCAGCTCTCTAGCATTTTAAGTTACCTTCATAAACCATAGCGAGCTGGAGACTTATCTATTTGGACAAGTAGCAATGAGTCGCTATCTCTCCAACCTTTTATGTCACCGGCATGAGAACCCAAGAGCTAGCAACTAACTAAATTTTTGACCTTTATCATCGGAGCATTAAAAAAAAACTTTCACGTGGCATCCTCTCGCTAACTCTCCATCTTTTAACACTTAACCCCTCATAACCTCGCGAGCTGGCGACAACTTAAAAGCTTAACCACCAACATGTTACTCGCCAAGTCGCGGGTTAACATTACTAACTGCTCAGAAACCTACGAGCTAGCGACAACTCAAAGTTATGACATAAAAATAAATACACTCTAGCTCGCGGGTTTAAACGTAAGTTGCTCATTAGACTTGAGACCTAGCGACAAACAAAAAACATACTAGATGAAACCCTCTCGGCTCAAAATAAAGACGACGTGGACTAATGAGATTTTGACAACTCGACACAGCAGGATAACTAAATAAAACAAACCCTTCATGGTGAATGGGAAACACTCCCTAGGCTTAAAAACACAGCGCGGGGAAAACTTTAAAAACAAAGACTAATCACTACAACCCTGATATGACACAAGAACAAAATGGAAGATACTCAACAAATTGCAGTACCAGCAAATCCTTCTAACATGACAAGGTTATCTGCAGCAATAACTTTGACATGAAAATTCCAGAATATTTGAACATCATCATAAAGAATGGAAAGATCCATCAAGCAGCATGATTTGGGGTAAAATGCAGCCCTTTATGTGGAGGAAAAACATGGAAAAGTGGGCTTTTCAGCATACTTTACATATGTTGGACAACAAGTCTGAACTTTGAACAAAGAGATTAGGAAGATGTCATTGCACATGAGCAAATATTCCATATATATGGTGGGATTTTTGGAAGAATGCGCATATTGAGGAAAAGTCAAAAAGGTCACAAAAGGTGGGCTTTTTTGGCTATCTTGCATGTTGAAAATTTACATTTTTCTTTTGACATGTAAATGTGGAAAATGTGGGTTTTTCATCATATTTTGTATATAGGGCAGCACTCGGTCTTTTTAAAATAATTCACCATCAAGAACGGGGTTTTTAATCCCGACTGCATATGTAGGATAAATGATATCCCCGTATGCAACTTAGAAGAATATGAGAGAGAAGATGGAAATAGAAAGACAACAAAACATATGCAAAACTAAAAAGAAAATGAAAATATACATAATGCAAACAAAGAGAAAAGCAAGAAACTCCATACCTTCTCTTGTGAAATGCAATGAAAAACAACTCTCTCAAGCTTGAAATTCTGGAAACAATTCAAGAATTTCGAATTTAGATTTTGAATCCAAACTTGGAGATATATAGGCCAAGAGTTTGATTAAATCTTCATACTCAATCAATGCATTTGCATGAGTCAAAGAGAAATGAATGACAAATGCCCTCCATGCATTTTCGAATTGCTTAAAATCAGCAACAAACTTTGAAAATGTCAACCAAAAACGTGCCCTAGTTGTATTTGAATTCTTTATACAAAGTGGAAGAAAAACAACACTTAATACATGAGAATGCATTTCGTTTTAAGCTTGAAGGAAACGTTTTTGTGTTTCAAGAAGAGAGACTTACCGAAATGCAACCTATGGATTCAAAACCAGGGATTCTAATGGCGGATTTTTGTAGATAGATTGTATATGAGGCAGCACTTTCTACTTTCTTACTTCGTGATGCCCTAGACAGGCTTTCTGAAGAAAATCGCAGGTGATTAAAAGCTTTCAACAGCATGTAACGCTTCATAAAAAGCCGCCAAAGGAGCTCTTAATGATCCCTAGTGATGGAAATGAGTTTTAAAGAATCGATAGCATATGCAAATCGTCCCAAAAACGACACCCTCCAAGCTACACATCATGTACTAACGGGTTTCTCCAAACGCTTTACACATGGAAATATGCATATTAAAATCCTTTGAGTCATATGCAAATCGTCCAAAAAACAGCGCTTAAAGACTCCATTAATAAAACCGTGGATCTTAAAGGAAAGACGAATTTTATAGCATGTCTTTTTAAAGATACATGCAATCTATCAAAAATTCGCCACCATGAGTTTTAATGACGGGTTTTTTTTTGAGTTTGCATAAGTTATATCTTTCAAACATATGCAAATAAAAACGGCGCCATTATCACTTCATGAAAACCGTGGACTTTTAAGGAGAAATGTCGGGCTTTATAAAGCGTATAACATATGTTTTGAGACATGCACATATGTTTTGAGACATGCATATATGCAAGTCCACCTAAAATCGCCACCATGAGGTAAATAATGGACTTTAAAAGGATTTTTAAATGTGTTACAAGAGACCACGGGTTTTAGAATACAAATTGCATATTTCTTTGATGGGAAACATATGCAATTCCAAGAAAAATCGCCACCTTGTATAAAGGCATAAAGAGTTTGTTTAAATGAAGTATTCACATATGTAATCAATAATATCTGCATTAATGTATATGCAAATCTTAATAAAAAGCCCACTAATGTGACACGGAATCATAATCTTTTATATGCAACCTTTTTTTTTTTTTTTGACATGATATGCAGACGAGTTTAGAAAGCCCACTGTCATTAAAAACTATAGGTAAAACTTCTCAGAATGCTATGAAATTTTAAAGTGGGACTTTAAATCCACTTTACATATAACCAAGATTCCTACTTCATGCAGTTAGAAAGAAAAAGTCCACTTTTAAAGACTTTTAAACAAGGCATGCATTCAATCAGAAAAACCCCACTGGCAGGACGTTTTAAACCTCTATAACCTGAGCTAGACAAGTCCGATTGACACCTAAGATAGCTCAAAACGAGCGGAAATTCGAAGGCCAAAACCTAAGGCAAAATCAAGACCAAAAACTAGACGCAAAACTAAGAAAAACGAAGAAAAGACCTAAAAGACATCCAGAAAACAAATGCTCTTAAAAAGTAAAGTCAAAGACAAATCAAGGGATGACTGATTTCCTCAAACAAACACCTTTCAAAGCATTTAAAACCTTAGAGAGGACTCCTACCAATATAGAAAAATTGCGTAGGATTGTTCAATTTTGTGGATGCAAATTTGAGGACAACATTACCCCAAAGCCATCACAGTCCCTTCGTCCTCATTTTGCTCGTCCTCAAGCAACTTAAGGTCTTCTTCCTTTTCCCAAGTGGCATCTTTGTTTCGAAGGTTCTTCCACTTTACCAAGAATTCGACGATAGTCTTGTTCCGCAGCTTCTTTTCTCGTGTATCAAGAATGATTTTTGGGTGCAGAATGAGCTTCCCTTCTTCATCCAAGGGGGGTAATTCATCACATGGAACCATGTGTTGTCTGAGGACTTTCTTAAGTTTGGAGACGTGGAACACATTATGTATTTTACTGTTCTCGAGGAGTTCTAATTCATAATCCACTTCCCCCATTCTGCTTAATATCCTATACGGTCCATAAAATCGGGGCTTCAACTTTTCTGCTCCATTCTTCTTGATAGAGGTTTGTTTATATGGTTGTAATCGTAAAAAGAAGAGATCTCCAACTTCGAAGGTTCTTTCCATGCATTTCTTGTCTGCGTAGATCTTTTGTTAATTTTGGGCCTGTTGTGAATTCTCTTTCAAGGACTTCATGATGTCTCTACTTTGCTGAATAAAATCTTGTGCTTTTGGTTCCTTGCTCTCTTGAGGGATTAATTCCCCAAACGATGTGGCCTTATACCCATATAATGCTTGGAAAGGACTCATTCCTATGGACATGTGGTGTGTTGTATGGTAACTAGTGTTGGGTGTCAAAACTATTCTGGCCAGCCTGAAAAGTTCTTGCCAAAACTAGCTAATAAATTTGTTGTCTCTGTCACTGATAATATTCTGAGAGAGCCCATGGGGTCTAAAAACTTCTCTAAAGAATAGATTTGCTATCTAACATGCTTTATACTCAGTTGAGACTGCAAAGAAGTGGGCGTACTTAGTGAGTCTGTCTACTACCCCAAAGATGCTATCCTTCCCTTCTGTTCTTGGTAATCTAGTTATGAAGTCCATAGATATGCTCTTCCATTTCTTGTTTGGAGTAGGCAAGGGTTGAAGTAGCCCAGCTAGGTGGGTGAGCTCATCTTTGTTGCGCTGAGATGTCATGCATTCTTGTACATATTTTTGTACATCCTTTTTTTTATCTTTCCTGAAGTACTTCTCTCTAATGTGTTTATAGGTTTTATAATAGCCTTGATGCCCTGCTAAGGGGTTGTCATGAAATTCTTTGAGAATTTTGTTTTTGAATTCGGACTAGGAGGCCAAATACACTCTTGATAGAATATGAGATTACCTCTAACTTTAAAATTTTCATTGGGTGGGTTGCCTTCTAGAATTTCCTTTGTTTGTGAATCTTGATTATATTCCTTGATGATTCCTTCCTTCAAAACCTTAGAGATACTAGTGATGGTATTGAGGTATGCCCTTCTAGACAATGCATCTGTGGTGCCATTATTCACCCCTTTAACATATTCTATATCAAAGTCATGCGCTTGTATTTTGCTCACCCATTTTTGTTGCCTATCATTGAGATCCTTTTGACTCAAGAAGAAACACAAATTGTTGTGATCTGTTTTTACCATAAACTTCCCACAGACTAGGTATTGGTGAAATTTGGCTAAAGCATGCATTATGGCTAGCATCTCTTTGTCATAAATGGAGTAGTGTCTTTCCGCTTCTGTAAGTTTGCAGCTTTCAAATGCTATAGGGTGCTTCTTTTGCAAGAGTACTGCCCCAATTCCTTCCCTTGAGGCATCATATTGAAGTTCAAATGGCATGGATAAATCGGGAATAGCCAGGACTAGGCAGGAGCTCATGGTTATCTTAAGTTGTTCAAAATCTTGTTGGGCCCTATCATTCCAAGTGAAGGCTCCTTTTCTTGTTAGATCGGTGAGGGGGACTGCAATTTTTGAAAAACCCTTCACAAATCGTTTGTAGTAACTGCATAGTCCCACAAATCCCTTTAGTTGTGTTAAGGTTCTAGGGGCTGGCCATTCTTTAATAGCATTAATTTTTTCTTCATCCACACTTACTCCTGTTTTGCTGATTTTGTGCCCTAAGTAGATGATTTCCTTTAACCCAAATTCACACTTGGAAATTTTTGCATATAATGACTCATACTCCAAAATGTTTAGCACTTCTTCAATGTGTTTGAGGTGTTCCTCCCATGTCTCACTGTAAATGAGTATATCATCAAAGAAATTAAGTAGGAATTTTCTTAGCTGTTGCCTGAAGATATGATTCATACATGATTGAAAGGTTGTTGGTGCATTAGTAAGTCCAAAGGGTAGGACTAAAAAGTCAAAGTGTCCATAGTGACACCTGAAAGCTGTTTTGGGAATATCTTCCTTCCTCATTGTAATTTGATGGTATCCTGATCTTAGATCAATTTTTGAAAAATATTTGGCCCCATGTAGTTCATCCATTAATTCATCAATTCTAGGGATAGGGTATCTATTATTTATAGTCTCTTTATTCAGAGCTTTGTAGTCTATACGCATTCTCATGGTCTCATCTTTCTTTTTCACAAGTACTACCTAGGAAGCAAATGGACCATTGTTGGGTTGAATATGACCCATTTCTAGTAGCTCTTTAATGGTTCTTTCAATTACTTCTTTAAATTTGTGGGGGTGTCGATAAGGAGTTGTGATGACTTGTTTAGCTCCTTCCTCTAATTTGATTGAGTGTTCGAATCCTCTTTTCGGGGGTAAACCAGGGGGAATATCTTCAAAGACCTTTTTATGTTTTCTAAGGATGGGACGAATGTCCACATGAATTGCCTATTCATTGGTGGAGAGTTTATCTAGGATTATACATTGGACTATCCACTCTCCTTGATCATGCCTAAGTATTTTTTCAATTCTATTACATAATACTACTTTTGGAGAGCCATCTGGCATTCCCTTTAACATTATTTCTTACCCTTCATGATGAAAACAAGTTTCAAGATTTGGACTATCCATCATAAATCGTCCTAATGAATTTATCCATGGCATTCCTAGAATGATGTCATTTTGCAAATTCACTACAAAGAAGTTCCTTTTGATTATATGTTCTCCCACCTTAACTTCTAACTGGGGTGCAATTCTAGTACATTGATCTATTGTTCTATTGCCCATGATTACTTCAAACCCTTTGAAGTCTTGAGTGGGTATCCTCTTTGCTACGAGTTGCTTGCTAATGAAGTCATGTGAGGCTCTTGTGTCCACCAAAGCGATTACCTTTTATCCTTTGACTAGACCCTTAAGTCGGAAGGGTCTATTCTCATTCCCCTGGGCAATGATGGCCAATGTTCCATGTTCTGAATCTTCCAACCTAGCCCTTTTTATGGGTCTTGTTGTGAGGTTTTCACACCACCAATCCAATTCTTGGGGACCCCCTCGTTGACCTTGCCTTGGCGGCATTTCCCCGATTTGAAATTTGAGATTTGAGAGTGAGATGGTTTTAGATCCCAAGTCTGTTTGATTTTCCCCCTGGCAATCTGGATTTTGATCGTAAACGATAGTGATTTGCAAGATTGAAAAATTTGGCTAAGTCTGGTAATTTTATGCAAATGACGATTTTGCAAATCCCAATTGAAGATTTGGATTATTGGATGGATTTTATGATGGTGGCAAAATTCTGGAAATTTTCGAGCTAAGTGTAAAATTGATAATGGGTTGAAATTTGGATTTTATTTTGAAATTTTGTCCAAGTCTAGAATTTTTGGCATGATGGTTGTGTCAAGATTTTTGGGTGGAATCAGTTGAGAGATGCATTCGTGGGAAAGTTTGGTTTTCTCATCACCCCGTTAGACTTATACAAACAGTTTGTGGATATTAGAAGAAAAGATAGAGAGTTAATCAGTTCTTTTAACAATCATTTTCATAGAGTGTACACTCAGCTTCAAGATCCTTATATTGTACAAAATGCAAGCGCCATGAAAATGTATTACAATGCTTTGGATTCCCAAACATCTATGTTCACAAGAATCTCTCATCCTGAATGAACTAGTTTGAATGAGGCATACGTTAGAGCTATAGAGGTAGCCAAGCGGATGAAGCAAAATATGCCAGGGTCAGCAGTTACAATTACTCAAGGTCCACGACCCACATATCAAGCTCCCTCAAACCAACTTGTAGTGCATCCCGGGGCTCCCTTATCTCACACACCTCCTGCAATGCTAGTTTATCTTCAAAGCACAAGTACATCTGCAAGAACACAAGAAGAGAAAGATGAGTTAGTTGAGCAAGTGAAGAAGCTTTCCACCGAGGTAACTTACTTAAAGAATCAAAATAACCAGCTTCAAAGTACGCAGAGGAACTTCCAAGGAAATCATGGAAATTACCAAGGAGGGTATCAAAGGCCTTACCAAAGAAATAATCAAGACAACAATTACCAAAGAGGTAATCAAGACGGCAGTTACCAAAGAAACAACCCGGATGGTGGGTATCAAAGAAACTATCAAGGAGGAGCTCAGTCTAGCAATCAAGGATACAACAACAACCAAAGGAAGTGATGGAACACCAATCCGAATAATAGCAATGTGGTGTCGCCACTCGACAACCCACGTTCTCTAGAGAACAGACCAGCTGAAAGGATATTCTTGGCAGAGTAAACATTATCCCAATATTGTAGATTCCATGAGACAAACCAACACTCGGAATTACAATGTGTTGAGTTTAAGAAAGCATCAAGTCTGTTCCAAAAGGTGGTGGATGAGTCGATCAATCAAGATGATACGTCGATTACTGGATATGAGTTAATACCTGCCCCAAGATACGATCAATGCTTAACTTTTGAAGAATTTTCTTCCCCTCCTGAATTTGAAGCTTATGAAGAGCATGAGGGAAAATTTCCACCGACATCAGCAAATGGTCTAGTAGATGCACCGCCCGATCCAAATCAATCAATGAAGGAATCCAGATATTGTTTCCCTCCATTAAACAATAGTGTCCTTGTCCAAGGCACCAAGGAAGTTCAAACATTCCAACAGTCGTCGGGGAATCAAACAAGGATTTACCAAAGGAGTAATAGAAGGAATGATGTGCCTTTGACTTCCTCCATTCCACCAAATAACTTCAATACACCTCCACACCCAAAGGATGCTCCCGAGTATAGAAAAGCCAACAACAGTAGTGGTCAAAGTGTTGATGCCTTACAAGGTGTGCGTGGAACTCAAGGTACTAATAAAGAACATGTAGCTACTAATCCCACAAGCAATGAGGAGTTGAGGAAGTTAGGACATAGCATAGCTGAAGAAATGAAGAAGATTAAAGTTAATCTTGTTGGCTAAATATTTTGCAAGTCACTAAGACTACAACTTGCAAAATGTGTGTTTTAGGCAGCAGTATGTGAAATTACTCTCTCCTCTCAGCAATAGGGGAGGCTCCCTTCTTACCGCAGGTGGCTTCAAGTAGAACTGAACTGTAACACACAGTTCACCTTGCAATAGTAATACTGGTGACTCGATGATTGACTTAAGAACAATCAAACGAGGCAGAAGTTGATTTATCTAAAGATGAAGTGATACAATGAGCTCAAAGTCTCCTATCCTCTCCTCAAATAAGTATTCTATTAATCTATGGTCCAATACTAAAGCCCAAAGTCTTCAGTCCTTGGAATATATCCGCCACTACTCTCTATAGTAACCCCGAGTTCCTAAAGCACAAAGTCTTCATAAAACTTGGATTAAAGATGCTCCGATGATATAAACAAAGAAACTATTCAATTTAAACAAGGATCAACAAATGCAACATAAAAATACATTCATTGATTTTCAAGACAACAACACAAAGTCTGTCAATCTCTATTCCTTTATTCAAATGCTTAACTCTCTTACAATGAAACACAAAGTTTTCAGAACTCAAGAGTTTTGCCTATAGTTTATTTCCACAAATAAAAGATGAATATTTACAATGAGCTCTCTCCTTTATAGGAAAAGAGGAGAGAGGAAAGTGGAGAAGAAAGGGGAAACCCTTAACCACTTTGACTTATTCAATCCTTATCTCTAACTAACTAACTTTGAACTATTCAAAGCTTATCAACAACTAACTAACTTTGACTTATTCAATGCTGCAGGACCTAGTGTCCTTGCAACATGATTACATGAGACTACTTTACATATTATTGCGTAATCTGTCAAAGATTCTACACTTCTACAAAACTAAGTGTTTGACAAGACACGACATCTATTTGCATCATCCTTTTTGGTCTTCATGCTGCTACAGGATGCCCGATGATTGATGTGTTCTGGTTTGGTGAAAACATCTCGAACCAGAACATGAGTCTACATATTGCTCTACATCATAGTGGTGATCACTGAGAGGCATCTTTGTGTCTTCCTGTTTCAGTTTTGAAAGCATTCTATGCCTGCAATCATTGCACACCTTCCACCTCCCTGTCTGGCTCCATCAAATAGTGTTTCCTGCTTCATATGCTTCTGCAACATTGGAATGTGTAGTCTGGATTTTGAAACTTAATCACATGTTGGAGAAGAGAACCACATGCCGTATTTTGGGGAAGATCACCTTTTCTTTGCCACCGTATTGGAAGTACTTTTCTCCTTGCAACACGACTCTTCATTATTTGAAGAGAAGAACGTGCATCTCATGAAAGGTCATAAAAGGACACAAAAAGGTGGGCTTTTTTGACGGTTTTGCATATTGGAAAACTGGACTTCTTCTTTGATATGTAAGTATGAACATTATGAAATAAGTGGGTCTTTCAATCCATAATGCATGTAGGGAAGAACTCAGTATTTTGGAGGTACTGCATGTATGTGGACAGCAAATTTTGAGTTTGACAAAATAAATACATTGACGCATATATGCATGAGCAAATGTTCAATATGCAAGGTGGGATTTTCAGAAACATTTGCATTTCATACAAAGCCATGAAAAAGCATGAAGGTGGACTTTTCGGTTTACTTTGCACGTTGAGAATCTCCTCATGTTTTACTCATAAGTGAGATGTTTATGTCTCATCACAAGTCATTCTTCTTTGACATATAAGCATGTAGGTGGTCTTTTTATTACATCTTGCATATGGGAAGCACCTTGCATCTTTTCATGTATTTTGGAAAGTCACCATCAAGAACAGGATTTTTAATCCCGACTGCATATAAGAATAAATGACATTCTCATATGCAACTTTAGAAGAAAATGGAAGAAGACAGAAATGGAAAGACAAGAACATGAAACGAAAATGCATATGCAACAAAGAAAAAGAATAAGGAAATTATACCTTCTTGAATGCAAAGGGAAAAACCAAACTTCCTCTTCAAAACAAATCTTGGCAATACAAATGAAATTCGAAATTGCAGATTAGAGGAAATTGACAAAGTTATATAGACCCCAAAATTGACAAATTCTTGTCAAAATCAAAGCCAATATCATTGGTCTTGGTTTGGGGAAGGACAAGTGTTCATCATGCATCAAAATTTGCATGAAAACAGTAAGAAAAGGAGAAGAATTCTTCAAAAACGTGGCCTATAATCATGGCATTCTTTCCTCTCTTGAAAGAATCAATCAAGAACTGAACTTCGAAATTAAAACCAAGGCAAAAACGTTTTTAAAGAATTCCTTGAAACTCATCTTAACTGCAGAAATTTTGGGCATGCATTAAATTGGGAAGAAAGAGTCTCTGATTAAAATGCCACCACAACAATCAACTCCAAGTAAAACCGCACCAATATGTGGAGGCAAACTGCTGAAAAGACTCCACCATGTCCTTCCTGGAGAATTATCGCAGCCTGTGGTGGAGTATTAACGCTTTAATGAAAAACGTTCATGCAATCTTTATAAAAAAAAAACCGCCATGTACTAACGGGTTGCATATATTATTTTGGTAAAGATCAATGCCCGATAACTATTAGTTATCTGTGGTTTCAAAGAAAAGAAAACATGCCGCGCGATATGTATTCAAAAACATATGGATATGCTTAAGTATATAAGAACCACGCTTCAGTTCTTATGTACACGGGTTGAGCATATAAATTAAAATGTATCTCAATCATAAATCAACGCCACGCTTTATAAATCACATGCCATTTCAATAGAAAATGACACCTTCAATTAAAAGATTATGCCACGGTTTTTGAATGAAGAAAGGCATATGCGTTAACTGACAAAATCAACGCTTTTAGCGAATGAAACCGCATAATGTTATTGGCTCATAACATATGCTATCTTTATGGAAAATCGGCGACATGTTCTATGAGTCATGGGCTTTCAGAAACCACCATATTTTAAAAGATGTGATGTCCCCGAATCAGCAGGTTCTGGGAACCTGAATATGGTCAACTCATCAGTGCGACCCTCGTGAGTTGACAGTATGTTTTGAGGGTCTCAGCGTTCAGATTCTATTTCTGGACTTTCTATTTCGGGACTTACTATTTATAGTAAGTTAGTTGGAGGCCAGTTCTATATCTGGCAGTGCAATTGAAGACCAGGTTGATCAGCTATTTTAACAGTGGATGCAGGAATCGTCATCAGAGGCATAATTAAATATTAATTAATGACAATATGTTATTAATTAATATATTGACTATAATATTATAATAATAATAACTTATTATTATAATGCTTTTAGAAGTTGACATTTTGAAGGCTGGTTAACTGGAAATGGTTTTTAGAAACTTTTGCATTCGAGGAGTTATATATTCAGGCTCATTTGTGAAGTGAGATATCGAATACATTTTATAAAACTTGGTTGTGAGAATTTTCTCTCTTATCTGAGCCCTTGCTGATATATAAGGGTCAAATTGGTTCCGGAAGACTGATTCTTCCTTGAACTGATATTCAATTGGTTGCTGTTATATAATCAATTGTTATTTTCCTCCTTATTGTTCGACTGTGGCTAGAGGAAAGAGGTTTTTATCAAATTCTGGCAGGCACACTGAGGGTGCAAGGTTATTCTGGAATTTACAGACTTGTGCGAATTAATTCCAAATCAAATTCGCAAAGGGAGTCAAGTAAGTGACGGCTGGGTCACAGGAAAGCTGGTGGCATCCATGGTTGAGCCGCCAATTCTTCTCCTTGTCTGCAAACGGCAGTCTGCAGGCCACGTTAGGCAGCTGGGTGAAGGCCCGTAAGAAACACTCGGGTTGTAATAATCCCGAGCCAATGAATAAGAGGCCACGACCTCTCTACACCCGCACACGGCAATCAGGGACCCCCACCCGTAATCATAAGCCGTTAACATCAGAGGAAGCAGGCCACGTGAATAGTAGAAGGCAGCCGCCAATCTGATCATTAGCTGGTGGAATTGCATCATTGCATGGAGGACAAGAGCAGGAAGCTGACGCATCATTCCAGCCATTACATAAAATACCAAGTTCCTTACTTATTATTGCAAATAAAAAAAATAAGTAATAAATGTTAGCATTGTTTTCAAATTCCATCTAGACTGAAGTAAGAAAAATTTGAATGTATGAACAATGTCCATTTTGAATTGATTTAATAAATACAAGAAGGGATTTTTTGCTGGCTATATTTTAAAATTGAAGTAACATGTGGGTTAAATCCCAGTAGAGCAAACTTAGGCTCTTCACAGTGGTATCAGAGCGGTTTCCTGCCAGCCTGCAGGGAAATCGGGTCCAATTAAATTTTATTATTTGGGGAATTATTTATGGCTGACGACAGGAGATTCATTCCTGGCAGACATTATTACAGGCGAGGCAATTCACCTCCACCAAATGTGGACGATGTAGATATCCAATTTGGTACAGTGTTAGGTGGGGATAATAATGTCGCTGGCTCAGCAGGCCGGGCCGGGTCCACTAAGGCAGATATAGACAGAGAGGCTAGGGAAACCTTCAAGAACTTAGCCGCAGGCCAGCATCATGTAGCTGATGTATTACATGAGCTTTCTGACACTTTGAGATGGTTCACTCTTCCTAGAGGTCAGTGCAGGGAGAGATCACATGATGCTTCTGTCGCATCACATCGGTCACGGGTTGATGACCGGCACAGAGAGTATGAGCTTCGGACCCCGAGACATGATAGAGCTAACAAGACAGGTGATAGGAGAGATCCATTCAGGCCCCAAGGGCCCAGATTTATGAGGCCAGAGACTGACACCGCCAGTGTTGATAATGAGAGTGCCCCTTTTGCTAACGACAGTCTCACACTATGCCGAATGGGATGCCCTTCCTCCAGCTTTGAAACAAAACTTGAATTTTGACCGTTACGTGACTCGAAAACAATAACATACTAGGGGAAGACCTGCACAGGATAGGCAGACGATGGGAAATAATGATCTGAGACAGGTGGCTAGCAAGATGACGCTAGCACAATTTGATGGCAGTGGTAGGGTCACTGCTAGGGCTTGGATCCACAAGCTCGATACCTACCTTGCATTGCGTTCGATGACTGAAATGGATGCTATCAGATTCGCAGTTCTACACTTGGATGGATCTGCACAAGACTGGTGGTACCACGGACTGAGGTCACTACAACATGATCAGATTACTGTCTACCAGGAGTTTGTGGATAGATTGATTGAGCGCTTCGACAGGAAAGACCCCGAGATCTATTTCAGGGAGTTGGCTCAGTTACGACAGACGGCCAACCTAGAGGCCTACATTAGTGAGTTTCAGCGCATTTCAGTGATGGTATACGACATCTCAGAGCGGAGGAGGGTGATGCTATTCCTAGAGGAACTAGTTGAACCACTACGAAGATGGGTTAAATCCCTAGATCCCCCATCACTGCATGAAGCCATGAAGAAGGCTAGAGATCTCGAGGCTTCTGCATCCAAGAGAGAGTTTGCTGCAAGACCTTCTGGACCACCTTATGAGAGGACAGCCCCAAGAAGGGAACAAAAATCAGATTCTAAATGTCCTATGGCAGCACCCTTAGATCAGGAAACACTTAATGATTTGAGGAGGAAGAAACTTTGTTTCTACTGTCGGGGGCCGTATGATGTTACTCATAATTGTCCTATGAAACCCCAGGGTAAGCACAG